>JASANA010010981.1:0-14634 GCA_030248095.1 Ptycholaimellus sp. GST1_10 | reverse complement strand
AGGCGGCGCGGATTTCCTTAACCATAGACTCGGAGCCATCAATTTTTGGCTGGCCGATGGTACCATTATGATCAGAGAGTAAGGATGATTGCATTCCAGTCCTGTGTATAAACTGCGCCGAAGCTTGTTTTTTCAAGCTTGACCCTTTAATTCATTCGGAGACAGTCATTTTAAACAACGGAATAATTAGAGACTGAAAACAGTTTTAGTCTGCCAGAAATTTCGGTTTCCACAAGGATAAATAATTCCACAAGGATAATAGCAAAATCTGAGGTTCAAAACACCGTAAATCAAATAACATTTTTCGGTATCTGCCGCATATCCTCTCTCAATTGTCGGCCAAAGGAAGGCTTGAACCCGCTGAAATGAAAATGAGAAAAAATGAAACAAACATGAATGCTGCCCAAGGCTCCACTCAAAGCAGAATGTCAAAGGGTCCAAATACAATGATGTCATCATGGGAGGAGCATAAGCCACTATCGGACGAGTCCTCCACTCCGATGGGCACTCCCTCACCGTCCTTGCGGTCGACGGATCTCAAATAAACCATGGTCTGTCTTATGCACACTAACATAATATCTGGTACCATCGGCAAGTCTAAAGTGAATCTCTTTTCTCCCAACGACTTGATTGCCACGAGTTCAAAGTCGAAGAAATACATCAAATACTAGTGTAACCTGCTTCGAAGACACTTGCATTTTGTTTTAGCTTGCAGCTCTGCATTTCTTTCAAGTGCGTGCTAAAACAAAATACAGGTGGCTCAGCAGATTCGACTAGTATTTCTAGTTCGACTAGTATTTCTCTTCTTCGATTCGACTAGACTAGTATTAGTAGACCAGTGTTTCTTTGACTTTGAACTCAGGGCAATCAAATCAATCAAAAACTCTTTCCAATGCAAAAGGAATAAGAGATTTTTTTTCAATGAGGAGCAAAAGCTTTATCAATTTTGGCAATAACTAGCAGTAACCCCATAAATATACACCTAGTTCGGAAAGAGAGCTTGGGCGCTGTTAGTCGCTCTGCTCCCTCGCGCCAGCCCAATTGATCTGAAATGAATACCAACACTTACAAGGGGCAGGCAGAAGGGACAATTCTAATATCACTGATCCCAGAGGACCAGCACAAGAGTGGAATGTTTCATCAATCCCATTTGCTGTCCCCTAGGATGAGTGAAAGCAGGTCGGGGACTGGGCAGGTCAGTGGGTAGGAGATGGAGATGGGAATCGCTGGCGGCGTAGGCCATAGTTGCGCCCCGTCCGCGAACACCGGCCAAGTAGGCATCCTTCATCTCGCCCAAGATGAAATTGATCAGCTTCCCCCAGGCTACCACCGGGCGCTCCAGTGCCGAGGCCGGGTTGTAGCTCTCCAGTCCGCACACTACCTGCATACATTATTCCCTGCTTCTCCAGCCTTTCAGAAGAGAAAGACAGGTGAAGGAGGGAAAAGGAGGCATGAGGGGAGCTGTAGCGTACCTCAAGGATGGAGGATTTGATGAGCAGCCAGTAGTCAGCCGTGAAAGAGACGTCTCTTAGCTGTGAGTGATGATTGCCAAGCAGACGGATGAATCCAATCACCTGCTCCGAGTGCTCCGGCTCCGGCTCTTCGCTGCAGAGAGCTGTTTAGGCTAGGGAGGAGAGGAAGAGGGAGAGGGAGAGATGGGGCCACCTGATCCCCTCAACAATGTTGTCCAGGAACTCGCTGAAGGCGTAGGCGTGGCGGCGGAAGCGAGGGTGCTGGGCGAGCATGCCCGCGCAGTCCCCGTCCCACGACCACTCCGTCAGGCCGAAGGCAAGACGCAGCTCCGGTTTTGCCGTGAATATCTGCCAAATCGGACCTCTAGGACCAAAGAACCTCCAGTACCTCTCAGGCCATGCATAGTTGGAGGATAGAAGTATAATAGCAGAGGCAAAGAGGAAAGGCAAAGACCTTGCAGGCTAGGTGCTGATGCGGAGTGTGCGTAGTCCAGAGGCGGCGAATGTGTCGCAGGTCCTCCGCGTTCAGGGACAGCATTTTCCCCGTCTCCCGACTGCTCAGCTTCCGCTCGGCTTTCGGCCGAGCATTTGAGCCACACCAGCAGGCTGACAGCGAAGACACCGGCATTGATCTTTTTCTTCCCTTAACAGACTTTTTTGGATTGGTTGGCTCAAATGGCTGAGTCTCTAGAAGAAAGGCGAACCCATTTCCTTGCGAACCCTTGACTCTCTAGGAGAAAGGCGATTCATGTCTGACGTGTTACTTTTGTACAATGTTTATCATGCAAAGCAGTAATGTCCGGGCTTTGTTCAGCAATAGATCAACTAATAATTGCCGACTCTTCATTGATGCTAAAGCCTCAGGTCTGGTTTCACGGAGCTGGCCTCACCGGGTGGCTCGGGAGTGGAATCGCCTCTCGGAGCATTCGACCGTTTGCCTCGGGGTTCTTGGGAAGAAATTAAGAAGATTGCGGATTTCTCGCAGTGGGGAATGAAGGCTTGTTCTTAGCTGTGAGAAGAAGCGCTTATCTTCAGCCTTAAATGGATTCCAGCCCTGCGTGGGCACAAGCATGGCCTAAGTGGCCCCTTTGAAAGTTGCTCATTAAACCGAGGCATGGTAAGGTACGAAATTAGAGGCCCCCGGGGCCTCTGAAATGAGAGGCTCCCGGGGCCTCTGGTATTAGAGGCCCCCGGGGCCTCTGGTTTCAGAGGCCCCCGGGGCCTCTTGTTTCAGAGGTTCCCGGGGGCTTGTCAGTAAAAAGGCACTGACAAACAAGATAATAGATGACAAACAAGTTTTATTAATATTCGGGGAGACTTCTGAGGGCAGGCAGCATTGAGATCCCCTTTGAGGATGAGACGAAATGATGCTCTGCAGTAACGACTCGCTCCTACACAAGACTTGTGCTAGCTGTGCTTCGGTTGTGAACCAGAGACGGGTGAAATGGCGTTTGGTGGAGAGATGAGCATCTTCGAGGGGAGCTTCGTCGTGGACGCCAAGATCACCATCAAGCCACCCAAGTTCAGTTCAAGTCAGAGGTCAGCCCATCTCAGTCTGCCTACCTAGAGAGAAATAGCAATGGGAAGGCTATGACTTTCATTGACTGAAATCAGGTAATATTATCGATTCAGATGGTAGTTCCCATCGCACCGCCAGACAAGACTGCCTTCAGTAGCAGCATAGACAACAATAATAGATGAAAAACGGTAAATATATTAAATCTGAGACTTTTGCTACTTTTCATTTTCAACTAGTAAATGACTCCTGATTTCAGCTCACAGATTTCTTGGCTGGTGTGATTCTGGGCTGCTTCAAAAATGCTCTATTTGAAAGGCTTTGTTAAAGTCATTCCGATCAGCCGGTGTCTAGTACTTATTTTGGGATGTGATTTCTTCGGCCCAGTAAAAGCTTTTGACCTCAAAATTTAACACAATTTAGGACTAAGTGTGATTAACTTACATACAAATTATCAACACTCTAGGAGTTTCCTGTGATGAGAAACAGCATCCAAAGTACATCCTCCCTTTAGCCATTTTTGTGATTTATGGCCAGTCCAGCCAGAAAGCTATGCAACCATAGGAATTGTATAAAGTTGGATGTACTTTGGAGGCTGTTTCTCAACACAGGAAACATCTAGAAAGTTGAAAATTTGTATGTAAGTTAATCACACTTAGGCCTAAATTGTGTTAAATTTTGAGGTCAAAAGCTTTTACTGAACCGAAGAAATCACATCCCAAAATAAGTACTAGACACCGGCTGATAGGAATGACTCAGGCATTATGCATAATCGAATGATTCATGTCCAAGGACCCGGGGGTGGGGGCGTGGGGGATAAAATGAATGCCTACACCCGTTCATTAGCAGGTGCGAAGGAGCAGCAGGAGCAGCAGCATCAGAAGGAGTTCGTACGGCACATAATTTTGTCAATTTCAACATCAAAACTTAATTTGTTTGAGATGCAAACAGAATCAGAATGATTGGACGTTTTTGTGAAGCACAAAATCCTTATCAATTTTCAGATCTAGCACTGGCTCTCGAAAATGACACCTGGGCATTTCGCATTTTGTGGATGTCTTGGAAAATAGAATTTAAAAAAAAATATGCTGAAAAGTTACAAAAAGAATAAAATAAAAATACGGAGCCACATTTCATTGTTCATAAAACAGGATTTTAATTAAACTTTGTGCCTTTTTAATTTTGTGCCAATATTCGTATCATTAAATCGATCTGTACTCTAAAGCTTGTTTGTCATCATGAGCATGACTGGTCAGTGCCTTTTTACTGACAAGCCCCCGGGAACCTCTGAAACAAGAGGCCCCGGGGGCCTCTAATACCAGAGTCCCCGGGGGCCTCTCATTTCAGAGGCCCCGGGGGCCTCTCATTTCAGAGGCCCCGGGGGCCTCTCATTTCAGAGGCCCCGGGGGCCTCTCATTTCGTACCTTACCATTCCTGATTAAACCTGTTGAAAAACAATAATATTTTGACAGGCAAGCCAGCCTGTCAAAACATGGATTCGAGCCCCTCGTGGCTTGCAAAAGCATGACCTAAGTGGTCCCATTGAAACTTGTTCGTGAAACCTGTATGAAAAACATAGATATTTTGACAGGCATACCCAGCCAGGCATAGCCTTACTAGCCATATAATTTAAAGGTTCACTTGGTGAAGAAAAAGACAAAGATTACTCCAAAAACCTGCTCTCAGGTAGGTAGTCGTGCAAGGTAAACAAAGAATGACTGCTATGGTTGGCTAACAGCGCAGAGTGACTAAAGGAGCCTCGGCTAGCCGCTGCTGCTTCATCGCAATGTCAAACTTCACCAATACTTCACCAACCCGCTATTTCACCAACCCTTACCTTAATAAAACTCTTTGGTTCCCATGCAAAGCTCCTTGCATCAATAAGAAAGAGGATTAGCGGATGGTTTTGTTGAGGAAAGCGGAGTTGGAATGGAGCGAAGAGGAGCTGAAGCAGAAGATAAGGGAGTTGGCTGACAAGTGCGTGGAGGAGTCCTTGCTCCAAGAGCCCAAGTTCTATGGCGGTGTCTACCTGGGAGCGGCTGGCCTCGCCTACGCACTTTGGTCCGCCTCTTCCTTTCTTGCCTCTTCCAGAGAGAGCGACAGATGCCAGGTATGCTGGGACTCGGCCCAAGATGGCCGCCCAAAGGGGGCATCTGCTGGCAGCTGCCAAGAAACTGCTCCACACTCATCTTGACTACCTGGCCGAAGTTGTCAAGATCATTCCTTGCTTCTGATCTGATGACTAGGAGGAAGGGGACGGGTCTTTGCAGGATCCAAAGCGGCAAAATAATCGAGCCTTCCTTGTCGGCAGCACAGGCGTCTACGCGGTCGCCGCTCTGCTCTACTCCTCGCTCGAAGAAAAGGCCTTGCTCTTTGCCTCTAAAGTAGCCAATCGAATCCCCCTTCAATCACAGGAGAAGGTGGCCGGTTATGAGAAGAGCGTGAAGGAAGGCGCTCCCTCCTTGGAGCCTCTGCGACAGAGCTGTGACGAGCTATTTAGCGGTCGAGCTGGCTTCCTCTTCGCCTTGCTCAACCTACGTCTGAAGGCCTGCTCTTCTGATAAAAGCAGCATTTGAATCCAGCTGAGAGAAAGTAGCGGCCCTGCAGGCGGATCTCTGCGGCGACACAGAGGCCATCCTGAGAGAGCTGGTGGAGGCCATGCTGAGATCTGGGCGAGCGGGGGCAGAAGGCCTTCCTGCATCGCTTCCTCCCAGTCTCCCCCGGCCGCCGCTCCTCTACGCCTACTACGGCACCCACTCCCTCGGCGCTGCCCACGGCACCGCCGCCATTCTCCAGGCCCTCCTTGCCGCCCCCCAGGCCCTGCTCGCCCAAGCCCTGCCCGACCTGCAAGCCTCCGTCGACTGCCTCCTGGCCCTGCAGCGAGCCTCCGGCAATTGGCCCGCCTCCTTGGAAGAGGCTTCCTCTGAGAGTAGCTGCGGAGAGGAGGAGCTTTGGCACTGGTGCCATGGTGCCCCCGGTATTATACACTTACTGGCCGCCGCCTACCGCCGTTTCAAGGACCGCAAATACCTTGACGTGCTTCGCTCCTGTTTCTCCTCAGGCCAGATAGGGCCAAATAGGTCTTGAGGCGGCGGTGAGGGCCGGCGATGGGATCTGGGCCCGGGGGCTGCTGAAGAAAGGGCCGGGCATTTGTCACGGCATCGCGGGCAACGCCTACGCCTTTCTGCTCCTCAATCAACTCCAGCCAGAGGTCATTTGCTCCCTCTCCGCAAAAGCTTGCCTTTCTGAAAATCAGCGGAACTGGAAGGAAGGAAAGCACCTGGCCCGTGCCCTGGCATTTGCTCGATTCATGGACAGCGAGGAATTCAGGCAAGCGCGTTGACTGGAGGAAGGAATGGTGGAAGTGTTTGAGATTTGAGGCAGGGAGCTCGGACTCCGGACTGTCCCTGGTCTCTCTTTGAAGGATGGGCGGGCACACTCTGCTTCTATGCTGACCTCCTGGATCCCGCCAACGCCGAATACCCCCTATTCCCCCACTCCCCATTTCCTTAGTCCTATCTTCTTCATCAGTGGCTGCAGGTTTGAAAACACAAGCTGTCATTGAATTTTTACCTCACGCTATTGCATTGATATTTGGGTAGCCTTAGACCAAAATTCTGTATAAAAATGCCAATAAGCAAAGTTTATGTAAACTTTTACCAACATATTTTAACACAGTTTCTTTACTTGCCTCTAATCTATTTTCAGAAAGAATCGAAATTGGGATCAAAAATTGATGCAATCACTTTTGTTCATGTCGATTGGTTATTTCTGGTTAATGATTCAAATGTTAGAATTTAACAACTACATATTTCATCTTAAATTTCGATATTTGAGGTGATTTTGGTGTGTTGGATAAACTAAACCATAAGTTTCACAATGTAATGAGCAATCAAAGAAAGTATCGTGGTCTAAATGTAATCAGAAGCAAGACAAAAAGAGAAGCACCAGTTGTAGCATTCTTGAAAGTGTCTCGACTTCACACAAAGAGCCACAAAACCCAAATATCTTTCACCCTCGTTCACTGATCGCACAAACGGAAAGTTAGTGAAATTTCGACGGACAGGAGGCATTCACAGTTTGCTCAGCTACAGCTCGGAAGGGCAGTTTGGCCTTGCAGATGAATTGCAATTGCTAATAAATTTGAATGCGATGATTCTCGCGATCGGAAACCAAAACGCGCCCGTCGGGCGAAATTGCCACTCCTTCCACGCCCTGTATATCGAATTGTTCTCAAATACTCCCTCTGACAGATTTTGAAGGCACCTTTAGCTGGCCTTCCCCACCACCCCAGCTGCCAAACGTGGTGTAGAATCGTCCATCTGGATAGAAGACTTGGACCCGATTGTTGCCACTATCAGCCACCTATTCCCAGCTAAGCCTCAGTATTTATCTAGCAGATTTTACGAAGAAATTTGAACCACAATAAAGCCCTGTGGGTCGACGGCGATGCCGCGTGGGTACTTGAATTGCCCATCCCCGAAACCTTCGCTGCCAAAGGCATGCAAGAAATGCCCGTTGTGGTCGAACATCTGAAAACAGTCCAAGGGCATGAGGCGGGAAGGAAAGAAGAAGCTGAGAGTTTCAGTTGCCTGGACGCGGTGGTTGGCGGAGTCGGAGATGACCAGGTGGCCGTGGCGGGTGACGGCAATGAAGTGTGGGTTCTGGAACTGGCCCTCCCGGTTCCCGATCCCGCCGAACTTCCCCACATAGTTCCCGTCCGCCTCAAACTCTGCTCCTTCAGGGTTGAGCGGTTGCTAAGAGCTGGGATGACCTGGAAGATTTGCACCCGATGGTTGTCCTTGTCGGCCACATAGACGAAGCCTTGACCATCCACAGCCACGCCCCAGGGATTGTTCAAGCGTCCGTTTGTCTGCCCGTGGCTCCCGAACTCTCGCACATAGTTCCCCATCTCATCGAACACCTCAAAACCTCCCTCAGTCTAAGAGGTGAGGGCTGAAGAAAAAGAAAGAACCTGAATGCGGTGGTTATAGCGGTCGGTGACGATGAACTGGTGGAATTTGGTGACAGCGATGCCGGCCAGACAGTCGAAATGGCCCTTCCCCGTCCCATACTGCCCGAAGGCCCGCACAAAGTTGCCGCGCTTATCGAAGATCTGACCCCCAGTTCCCATCACCTCTCTCGGCCATAGGAAGAGAAAGAAAGGCTGTGTGCAACCTGAACA
The DNA here is from genome assembly GCA_030248095.1 of Ptycholaimellus sp. GST1_10. Classification (NCBI taxonomy): domain Eukaryota; kingdom Metazoa; phylum Nematoda; class Chromadorea; order Chromadorida; family Chromadoridae; genus Ptycholaimellus; species Ptycholaimellus sp. GST1_10. The sequence continues at coordinate 6,461 of JASANA010010981.1, read as the reverse complement.
CGGTGGTTGGAGGAGTCGCAGACGGCGATCTCTTCGCTGCCGGGTATGAGGGCAATGCCGCGCGGCCAGTTGAACTGACCCTCCCCCGCTCCTTTGCTCCCGAACAGACGGCATACCTTGGGAGTCTCATTTTTGGCCATCCCCCATTCTCAAAGGAGGGGTGAGGAAACTCGATTGTCACGGCCCTTCTCCGAGTAGGGTATGGCCGGAGGCGGGTAGGCGGAGTCGGGCGGGGCCGCTCGGACGTCCAGCCGTTTGCGGTACCTGCGCCAAACGCGTCTATGATTCTCCATTGCCTGGCAGGAGGACTCTGGGCACTGGGGGAGGGAAGGGCTGGGAGGAGGCTGGAGCTCCTTTGTCAAAGCCAGCGGCAAGTGGGCAAAAACCAAACGACAGCCGCCCCTCCTCCTCCTCCCTGGCTGCCAAGGGCTCTTGCTCTAATGGCGCCCAAAGTAAGGGGGGGCCTGGCTGGTGTGAAAATCACTCAGAGAACCCCAACAACGCCTCGTTAGTTGGGGGACAGAAAAGAAGAAGAAGGCTTCACAAAGGCAATCATCCAGAGACTAGAAGACACTAGGGGCAAAAAAGAGGCTCATGCTCTCTCGGCTGCCTATCTGCAAAGGCTGATCTGGGCAGAGGAGGGCGCTGTAGGACTTCTGGAGTAGGAGACTCCTACCGCTCGTCCAATCCGGAGCCGGGGAGGGAATCGAGGGAGTCGGAAAGGGAGCGTCGGCGAAGACGGCGGCTTGCCCCAGAGGCTTCATGCAATCGTGCAGCCAGCAAGCCGTACTTGGAGCTCTGGCGGCGTCGATCTGAGGGTGTAGCTGAGGTGGTCGATGATCCTTCGCCCTCATCCAGAGTAGCGGCTCGATTGAGGCGCCCGCGACGTTCCTCCCAGTCCCCGCCTTCCATGGAGGTGCCGGAGCTGGACCTGAGGTGGGTTGTTGGAGGAGTGAACCTTAGAAGAGGCAGAGGCTGAGGAGGAGACCGATTGTCGGGGCTGAGCTGCTGGGAGGGGTTGGGTGAGTTGGAGGGGGGCGGGGAGTTGTTGGCGGGCTCCTCGTCCACGGAGCGGCTGAAGGCGTTGCTGAGCTCGCGGTAGGGATGGGGGATGAGGAACTTCTTCCAGTCCAGGTTGCTGGGGTCCGCGGCGTTGGCCGGCAGCGTGGGCCGCGCCTCCCCCGTCTTCGGGAAGATCATCACCGGAATCGCTTCACCTCCAGGCCAGCATAGATCAATTTGGGAGACTGGTGGGCTTATTTGGCGGGAACCCGGGACAGGCTCCTCGTCGTCAGGGTCGCTGTCCACGACGTGGGCTGCTGGTGGAGACTCTTGCTCCGGTTGTGATGGTAGAGCAGGCCTGCCGAAGGAAGGAGGCGCCGCCTGCCTGCTGGAGCCAGCGCCCGAGGTGCCAGGGCTTACTTTCTTGCCCTGCGGTAGCTCTGGTCCGTCGATTTGGAAGGGGAAAGGAAAGATAGTAATGCCTGGGCAGACTCCTTCTCCCTCCTGCGAGCCTCGTAGTCCTTGCGGATGGACTCCACCTTGAGGTTGAGGCTGGCGTCGTCGTCGGAGCTGGGCTGGCGGGGCAGGCGCTTCTTCACCAGCGGGGCGGCCACCGGCGCCGCGGCCAGGTTCCCCGACTCCCCCGGCCCACTGCTCGTCGTCGTCTCTGTCGCCGTCACCTAGACACCCAAATCATCCACTAAGACTGTAACGATAGGGGGCAGGTCATTTTCAGCGGCCTCCTTCTATAATAGAGCAGAAAAGCATGAGTGGGTACCCTGCCGAAAGGGCTGGTGTCCAGGTGAGCCCGAGCGAAGGTGCTCTGCGGCTGAGCCTCCTCCTCGAAGTAGCCGCTGCGACGCGGAGAATGCAGGCGGGTTTCTGGCGGTGTCGTGGCTCGAAGGCGTTGCCAGGACTGCAAAATTAGACCATCCTTCCCAGGGAGTTAGCTAGTGAGGCAGGAGAAAAGGGACCTGGTCATCAAAATGACGTCGACGATAGCGGAGGGCAACGTCGTCTTCCCAGGGTGCCTTGCGAGCCTCTTCGCGACGGCGGGCGCGCGCCTCGCTCTCGGGGCCCATCTGGAGCAGACGCGGGACGTACTGGGCCTCCAGCTGCTGGAAGCGACCCCCGAACTGCGGCAACAGCACCTCAATGTCTCCTTTGCTGGAGGAATGAAGGCGGAATAAGGGAGGAAGAGTTGACCTGCAGCTCAGCGAAGCTGGAGATGGCCTGTGGGATGTCGTCGAGGCTCTCCTTGAGGTGTAGACGGAGCTTCTTCTGGCACAAGTCGTCCGCGTCTACCGTGAAGTTGCGCAGGAACTCCAGGCCCTCCGTGAACATGGACTTGTAGCGCACGATCTCCATGTCACTCAGCTCTCGCTCACCTGCCAACAGCGAGGGTGTCAGGACAGGAGAGGAGAGGAAGAGTAGGATGAGGGAGTGAAGAGGAACCTTTGAGCCAGGCTTCTAGACGGGCGCAAGCTTCGCTCACATTGCTGCTCTCCAGCTCTAGGCTCTCTCGCAGGCCGCGCATCAGACGCGTCTCCACCGCCATCCAGGTGTCTATTTCTGATATCAGCGAGTCCTCCTGAAACCCAGTTGACTTTCAGACCAAAGGAGGTAAATTGAAGACGAAGGGACCTTCTTTTTCAGCTCGCGATAAAGACGGCGGGTGGCGTCTTTAACGTCCTCCTTGACAGACTCGCAATTGAGTGCTAAGGATTCCAGGCCTTTGCTCAGGCTGTCCGAGGCTTCCGTGATGCGAGAGGACAGCCTTTTCACCTAAATTCGATAAAATTTGAACAAAAAGTTGCAAAGGCGGTCAGTGAACCTGCCCCATGACGCGGGATAGGTCCCGCTTGATCATGTCCAGGTGGGTGGCCTTGCACTCCAGGCAGACGCGCTTCTCACAGTGCGGGCAAATGTCGCACTCCCCCTTCTCCTCGCACACCTTGCAGCGCTCCTGATTGTACCTGAGGCAGGGCCTTGAGCTCAGCAGACTAATCAACATCAGCCCACCAACCTCTTGACATAGTTCTCAAGCTCCTCGGCATTCTCCTCGCAGGCCTGCAGGTGCACTTCGAGGAAGCCGATGAGGGTGAGGTTGGCCGGCAGACTTTTGGCACCCTCCCCGGATATCCGATGCTCAGCCCGACACTCTGCATAGACAGGTGTTTGGTGTGAGCTTTTTGTTGCTTTTGGAGCTTGAAGGACCGGGGCATTTGACGACGCGACGGATGATGTCCACCGGACCGGCATCCAGGCACTCCAGGCAGAAGCTGTGCTGGCACGGCAGCAGCCTAGGCCTCATTCATTTGCCCCAGCTTTTTTCCCTCCAGCCGCAATTTAGGACCCCCAACAGCTGGCCTACATTTCTAGCGAATAGCCGCTTACCGCAAGTCACGAGACATGGCACGAGTTTTTTCTGCCTTGGGAAGGAGCTAATTTACTGAGCAGCATAAACATTGGTGTACACAAATTGCTAACTACTTTGGTCAATCTGGGCCGAATTCTGGCAAGACATTGGTGCATCGATGAAGAATAGATGAAAGTTGAAGATGAAGAAAGTGGATAGACAAGATAATGTTGGAATCAAGAAAAAATGATGCAAGAGGTTGTGATGTAACCGAGGACTGCGATAGCGATCCAGGCAGACGGAACAGGAGAGGAGCTCTTCGATTTTCTCCAGTGGGTTAGCCCAATCGGGCGGTCGTTGGCCGGGCGGAGCTTCCATGAGCGCTCGAAGACGCTTCAACGCCGCCGCCCCTGCCTCGCTTATCTCTACCATTCTCTTTCTCTACTGCAACACCATCACCACTTTCCTCCTACTCACATTCTGTCACAGCAACTATGACGAAAGGCTCTGGCAAAAAGGCAGAAGAAAGAATGAAGCTTGGGGAGTGAGTGGGTGAGCTGGCGGGAGGAGGGAGCGGGCGTTAAATATGGAGTCGAAAGGGTGCGTGGGCGGTGCTTGAGGCTGAAGTGGATACGGAGGCTTTTTGAAGGGCAGGGAGGAAGTCAATGCTCCCTACCAATCCTGCGACGTGACTCAACCCGACCTTTTGCCAAGAGAGCCTCCGATGCTTCTGCCTCACGCGGCGGTCCGCCTGACGCGAAGGCCGCGCATCGTGACAGGCCCTAAAGCACACCAAAGCCCCTTCGTCACCTGCCTCGGCGCGCACCCATTCGTCTTCCCATTCACGCGGAAATCTCCTGCTCTCTTCCTCCCTCCACCCTCCTCGCTGACGTGGCCGACCTTTTCTCTCAGGCGCACAAAAGCAAAGCTCTGTTCTTTCTGGAGGAGGAGGTGAGGAAAAGTGCTGTGGGGAACAGAAGACATGAGGGGGCTGGTGGAGTAGTGGAAGTGGGTGGAATGAGTGGCGACAACGGAGGCCACTCCAAGGCCTGCCCTGGGGAACAATGCGGAGAGGCCGCTCTTCCTCCTCTTTGCCTGTGACTAGGAGTGCCATCCAGCTCCAGCTCCACCGGCTGACCTTGGCGAAATTGGTGGAGATGCTGTTGGCGAAGGTGAGCCTTGTACTCCGTGCTCCAACGGCGCCAGAAGGCATCCACCAGCTCCTGGCGGTGCTGAACTTGGAGGCGCAGGAGTCGGGCAGGGCGAGAGCTGGGCAGCGGAAGCGAGTCTGGCAGGAGAGGTGCTTGTAGCTGGACGTGGGGTGTGAGGAGATGAGCTGGAGTGAGAGGGAGGAGGTCTTGGGGGTTGTCGGTGAGGGAGGTGAGAGGGCGCTGGTTGAGCACAGCCTCGATGAGGCAGAGGACGGTGCCGAGCTCAAAGTCGCTGACTTTCTGAGACCCCAGCGACGCTCGCAGAGGCCCCTTGACCATGTCCACCATCTTCTCTACTCCTCCCTGCCTCCACGGCGCTCGAACGGATCCGAAGGATAGCTGGAGGGAGATGTAGGAGGGAAAGGAGCTGGCGAGATTGGCGAAGCCCTTGAAGGCCATGGCGCAATCCAGGTACACGGTGCCGGCTGTGAGTCCGCATCAGGCCCACATCCGCTGGAAGGCGCTGACGACGGCCGCTGTGCTGTAGTTCTCCAGCACTTCCAGGTGAAGGCCTCGGGAGACGCAGCAGCTGAACACCGCCACCCATCGCTTCTGGTACTGCTGGCGTGGGTAGTTGTAGACATAGAGTGGGCCCAGCTGATCGAGGAGGAGATGGTGGAAGGGAGGTAAGTGAGGCTGAAGACGTTGTCGAGGAAGGAGTCCGGGCGGAGGCCGGGGGAGAGGACGTCGGGCAGCCCGTACGCAGACACAGCAGCCTCGCAGTGCTCGCTTCACTCCTGGCAGTCCTTGCGTGGGCCAATGCTGAAGACGGACTTGAGCCAGTACTTGAGCTGGGCCGGCGTGGAGAAGCTGGTGATGTGCTTGAAGGGCGAGAAGGAGGGCTAGGCGGCAGGAGCCAGGCAGGAGTGCTGGAGACTCCTCCGCCATCCGCGTCCCTACTCGAAGCACGCCGTCATCGGAGAGGAAGACGGAGAGTTGCTTGCAGATCTTCTCCTTGGAGAAGCCCTTGTGCTGCAGGTCGGAGTAGAGAGTGGGGTAGTGGCGGAGCTGCGTCTTGCAGGTGAGCATGTGCAGAGCCTCCATCTTCTCCGCGAAGGACACTCCTTCTCCTCGCGCTCTCTTCTGACGCCGCTGGAGGCGAAGAAGGAGAGCGTAGGTGCAGAGGACCTTGTCGAGGTTGTTGGAGGAGTTGAGGATCTGATCGAGGGCGCTCCAGTCCTGCTCTCGGCCCGTGCCCACTGCTCCCATCGCCGTAGCCGCTGGCTTCTTCTTCTTCTCCCCCAGTCGGCTCTTCTCTGGAGTGAAGGAAGGAGGGGTCCATGCAGGCCACTGGGAGAGTGGCTGGCGTAGGAAGTCGGGGCCGGTGTAGTAGCTGGACTGGAGTAGAGAAGAGAGAGCCTTGGGCTTGGTGAGTATGTCGGCGGCGTTGTCCTGGGTAGGGACGAAGCGGCGCTCGTAGCCCTTGAGGCCCTGAGTCAGCTCCTCCACCTCCGCTGCTCGCCTTTCCTCATATCGACGGAGGCCCACTGGGCATTGTAGCCAGTAGAGGACAACCTGGGAGTCGATGTAGTGGATGAGGTTCTCGAACCAAATGAAGGGGCCGAGATGGTGAAGGGGAAAGCGAAGGAAGCGAGCGGGGATCACGGCTGCCCACATCTTGATGCGGGGAATGGTGGATGAGCAGGCTCTTGGCGGAAGGAGGGACGAAGGCTTGGACTTGGCGGCCAGGAAGACGGGCTGTCCTGCCTGGACCACGTAGGTGACGAATCCGTAGGCGCTGCCGCTGCTGTCGCTGAAGATGATGAGGTCGCTGGCTGGCTGGGGGTCGGAGGACGAGATTGCGTGCAGCTTCACGTTGTCCAACTGGCTCAGCTCCCACTCCAGTATGCTGCCAGCCCTTCCACTCCCTTTCCTACCCACTCTTCCCA
>JASANA010010980.1:0-126484 GCA_030248095.1 Ptycholaimellus sp. GST1_10 | reverse complement strand
GGCGCCTAGGCCAGAGGCTGGATGGACGCGCTGTGGGTGTCGATCGTCGAAGGGATCCGGGTCCGCCTTCATGTAGGCCTCCATCTCCCGCTCCAGCAGTTCCGCCAGATGCCTCAGTGTCGGCTCTGGGTCCCAGATCCCAGTCCTCTCATTCTCTCTCTCCCAAACGTTCAGCAAGCTTTCCAGTTCCTCCATTGCATTAGTGCCCTGCACCGCCATGTCAAATCTCCCTGGCTTGCTCTGGTAAGGAATAGATGAAGATACCGTGTCAGCATTTTGACTCGTCTTGTGCTGATTACTTCGTGTTCCACTGGCCATATTCAATCACTCAAAAATCAGCCGTTTTTTGAATCATAAACGCTAAAAATAAAAAACAGCGTCTTTGTCAATCTCCGCTTTGGGCTGGGTGTGAATGAGAAAAGTGAAAAAAAAATTGGAAAGTTGCCTGCTGCAGCTAGAGGAAGTCGCGCAACGCTTTGATGCGCAGGTTATTGCATTTGGCACATGGTCTACGGTATACCCACGCCCGCACATCCTCCACTTCCTTCACTTTGCTTGCACCCATATGTAATCATCCATTGCCAGATCATTTATGACAAAAGACTCAAGTCCCTTTGAGATTAGAGCAAGACGACTATATTGACGAATTATACAAGCTCAACATACAGTCCATGATGAGAGTCAACTAAGCATTTGGTACACAATAACTGTGGGGACAGCTAGGGGGCAAGTAAGGTGGAGGCATGGAGGGAGCGGTGCTGGAAAACAGCCTGACTCTCCCGACGGGTGATCAAGTTGCCGGAGAGGGAAGAGCGGGGTCGGTTGAGCGACGGGGAGTAGGAGATGGAGTGACGGGGCAGTTTCCCATGAGCACTGGAGGACAACGACTGCATCCCACGTCCTGTAGCAGAGGCCAGTCTCAGCTTCTCTTCTGCCTGGCTGGGGGTAGGCCAAGAAGGAACCGGAGAGAGAAAAAGAGGCCCCAGGACTGGTGGAGCAGAGTCCGTTGCGCAGGTCTCTGTAGAGGTCCAGGGCTCTGCTGGAGCCTGTGGGAGGGAGAGATTGTAGAGAGCTGGGGGAGGAGAGGAGAGGGAGGGATGCCTCTGCTGGTGAGCTCAGGGAAGCGAGCAGAGTCTAGGCGCAGACGACGCGACTCGCTCATCCAGAAGTAGAGCAGTGGATTCCACACTGCCGACGTCATCGCTATCGAATGAGCCCCGAGGTGGAACACATATACCTGCCGCCCAATCTGAGCTAGAAAGGCAATCAAGGAAAAAAAAGTGAAAGCAACCTGTCTGTACCAGAGATCGCTCATTGGCACCTCCCAGTCGCGCAGGATGTTGGCCAGCGTGATGGGGAACCAAGAGGCTAGAAAGGCCAGCACCATGCTGAGCAGAATCTGCATTTCCCCTTCTCTCTCCTGCTCACTGGCTTGCTCCGCCAGAGAGAACCTGTGTGACTCGGCGTTTCTTCTTTGCAGCGCGTACAATCTGCTCACCACGCAGCAGGTCTAGACCATCCACCACCTCAACCCATCTGCTTCATAGGGCGGGTGAAACCAGATGGGGGAGATTGCTGACCATATCGGCGTGGACTTTGCGAAAGATGGTGAAGTAGCAGGCGGAGATGATGAGGAGGGGAAGGAGAAACTGGACGAGGAGCATGCTGGTCCCGTAGCTCTTCCGCAGAGTCGGCGACCACTCCTCCTCTTCGCAGAACTCCCCGCAGAACCTCCATACATGGCTGCTCTCTTGGACCCTGGAGAGTAATGGGAGGGCAGAAGAACGGGAGGCTCTTGTTGCTGACGTCGGCGACCTGTAGGACGACGAGACGCATGGAGAGGAAGAGAGGGAGGTTGACGAGGAGGGTGGCGATCCAGAGTAGGATGAGGATGAGGAGGGCCTTGCCGGCGCTGGCCTGCCGCCGCGTCATATTCACGATGCTCCAGTAGCGGTCCACCGCGATGCAGCAGAGACTCAGCGACGCTATCACCACACTCACCGCTGCAACCTCACTCTTCCTCTGCCTCTAGAGTAAAGAGGGCAGAGGGGCTAAGAGATTCTGCCTTGTGTGAAGGGTGTGAGACGGCAGAGGAAGGCGCCGAAGAGCCAGCGCTTGGCCATGATCTGGATGGGGGTGAGGGGGACGGCGGTGAGGCAGAGGAGGATGTCCGAGATTCCCAGATTGGCCAGGATGGAGGAGGGAGGGGCTGAGAGAGCCAGCCTTGTGTGAAGGGTGTGAGACGGCAGAGGAAGGCGCCGAAGAGCCAGCGCTTGGCCATGATCTGGATGGGGGTGAGGGGGACGGCGGTGAGGCAGAGGAGGATGTCCGAGATTCCCAGATTGGCCAGGATGGAGGAGGGAGGGGCTGAGAGAGCCAGCCTTGTGTGAAGGGTGTGAGACGGCAGAGGAAGGCGCCGAAGAGCCAGCGCTTGGCCATGATCTGGATGGGGGTGAGGGGGACGGCGGTGAGGCAGAGGAGGATGTCCGAGATTCCCAGATTGGCCAGGATGGAGGAGGGAGGGGCTGAGAGAGCCAGCCTTGTGTGAAGGGTGTGAGACGGCAGAGGAAGGCGCCGAAGAGCCAGCGCTTGGCCATGATCTGGATGGGGGTGAGGGGGACGGCGGTGAGGCAGAGGAGGATGTCCGAGATTCCCAGATTGGCCAGGATGGAGGAGGGAGGGGCTGAGAGAGCCAGCCTTGTGTGAAGGGTGTGAGACGGCAGAGGAAGGCGCCGAAGAGCCAGCGCTTGGCCATGATCTGGATGGGGGTGAGGGGGACGGCGGTGAGGCAGAGGAGGATGTCCGAGATTCCCAGATTGGCCAGGATGGAGGAGGGAGGGGCTGAGAGAGCCAGCCTTGTGTGAAGGGTGTGAGACGGCAGAGGAAGGCGCCGAAGAGCCAGCGCTTGGCCATGATCTGGATGGGGGTGAGGGGGACGGCGGTGAGGCAGAGGAGGATGTCCGAGATTCCCAGATTGGCCAGGATGGAGGAGGGAGGGGCTGAGAGAGCCAGCCTTGTGTGAAGGGTGTGAGACGGCAGAGGAAGGCGCCGAAGAGCCAGCGCTTGGCCATGATCTGGATGGGGGTGAGGGGGACGGCGGTGAGGCAGAGGAGGATGTCCGAGATTCCCAGATTGGCCAGGATGGAGGAGGGAGGGGCTGAGAGAGCCAGCCTTGTGTGAAGGGTGTGAGACGGCAGAGGAAGGCGCCGAAGAGCCAGCGCTTGGCCATGATCTGGATGGGGGTGAGGGGGACGGCGGTGAGGCAGAGGAGGATGTCCGAGATTCCCAGATTGGCCAGGATGGAGGAGGGAGGGGCTGAGAGAGCCAGCCTTGTGTGAAGGGTGTGAGACGGCAGAGGAAGGCGCCGAAGAGCCAGCGCTTGGCCATGATCTGGATGGGGGTGAGGGGGACGGCGGTGAGGCAGAGGAGGATGTCCGAGATTCCCAGATTGGCCAGGATGGAGGAGGGAGGGGCTGAGAGAGCCAGCCTTGTGTGAAGGGTGTGAGACGGCAGAGGAAGGCGCCGAAGAGCCAGCGCTTGGCCATGATCTGGATGGGGGTGAGGGGGACGGCGGTGAGGCAGAGGAGGATGTCCGAGATTCCCAGATTGGCCAGGATGGAGGAGGGAGGGGCTGAGAGAGCCAGCCTTGTGTGAAGGGTGTGAGACGGCAGAGGAAGGCGCCGAAGAGCCAGCGCTTGGCCATGATCTGGATGGGGGTGAGGGGGACGGCGGTGAGGCAGAGGAGGATGTCCGAGATTCCCAGATTGGCCAGGATGGAGGAGGGAGGGGCTGAGAGAGCCAGCCTTGTGTGAAGGGTGTGAGACGGCAGAGGAAGGCGCCGAAGAGCCAGCGCTTGAAATGCAGAGTAAGTGAAAGGGGCAGTGCCAGAGGAGGCATATATGAGTAAGACAGAGTTTTGGAACTTAGGTCTGGTGTGGAATTTGTCAGCCGACACTTTGCGCGTACCCACCATGGACTTCTCCGACCTCCCGTCCAAGGGACTCACTGCCCGTCAGCTGGCCTCTGGCGTCGCTCGCCTCTACGATCCCATCGGCCTCTTTGCCCCACTCACTCTTTCAGGGCGCCTCCTAATGCAGAAGGCACATGAGGTCTGTAGTGGGTGGAAGGCTGAGGTTCCAGAGGAGGTGGAGACAGGCTGGGCGGTGCTGAGGCAGCAGCTAGAGCTGGCTCCGTTGGTGGCCATACCACGCTGGATCCTGTCCGGAAAGGCCGAGGTGGACCTGCTGCTGACCTCCGATGCGGGGGCCCTGGCCTACGGGTACGCGATGTACGCCGTCCAGGCAGAATCACCCCATCCATCCTCACATCTCCTCCTTGCCCGTACTCGCCCCATTCCAGTCAGAAAAAAGGGCATCATCATCACTATTCCGCGCTCAGAGCTGTGGGCTGCAGAGTTCGGGGCAAGAGCAGCAGCCTTTGTTGTAAAAGCTTGTGCTGGGAATTTGGCAGTGAGGAGGGTGGTGCATTTCATCGATAGCGAGGTGGTGTTGGCATGGCTTAGGGCAGGAGAGGCATTGCGGGCATACGAGACACGCAGAGTGAAGGCCATCCTGGCGGTCTCAGCCACTGCAGACTTCCGTTGGATCGCCACAGACTCCAACCCTGCCGACTTCGTCACCAAACCTCGCTCCTTGGACCAGCTACAATCATCCCCTCTCTTCTGGCAAGGTCCTCCCTTCTTCTGCCAGCCAGAGTCATCCTGGCCAGAATGGGCAAAAAAGGGGGAGGGCAAAAAGAGAGGGGAGAGTGAGATGGTGGAGGAGGTGTGTGGAGGAGAGGCTCCGGGGACGGCTTCAGGTCTGGAGAGCGTCAGTGTGCTGCAGAGCACTGCCCGGGAGCAGGGGCGAGGCCTCGCTGGTCTGCTTGGCTGTTCCAACTACTCTTCCCTCAACCGTCTCCTCTCCGTGGGCTCCTACGTGCGTCGGGCAGTTGGAGCTTTCAAAGAGAAGGGAGGCAAAGAGCGTCGGGCAGCCAGAGCTTTGGGCTCCTGGGCGGAAATAGAGCCAGTGCTGGCGCAGGAGAGGGCGGAGACCCTGGCCATGCTGGTCTCCGATGTGCAGCAGGCGGAGTTCGCGGGACTCACTGCCTATTTAGAGAAGTGCAAGCAGGCCGGCAAGGCATGCCCGGGAGGGTGGGCAAAGAGGGCCTGGGTAACCAAGGAGGAGAAGGAGGTGAGGCAGTTAGCGGATCAGGTTGGGGCATGGGTGGATGAGATGGGGGGAGTGCGTGTGGCTTCGCGTTTCTGGCGGGCTCCTCATCTGGAGGCCCTCCCACCACTCCTCCTGCCATGCCTTCACCCCCTGACATCACTCCTCATCCTACACACTCACATTTCCCATGGCCACGCACTCAAAACTGCGACCCTCGGCCTTTTCCGGCGGAACTATTGGATCACAGGTGGAGCCAGGGCAGTGACTGCTGCTCTGCGAGGCTGCCAGCCTTGCCGCCTCTCAAAAGCTCCTCCTCTGCTGGCCCCCGGCCATGGCCAATTGCCTCCAGAGCGTCTGGAACGGCCTCAGCGTCCATTTTCCTCCATTCTAATCGATCAGGCGGGGCCTTTCAAAGTGAGGGCTGGGGGACAGATTGTGAAGCGCTGGGTGTTGGTAATCAGTTGTGCAGTTGTGCGAGCTGTGCATCTGGAGCTCCTCTCAGACTACTCAGCAGAGGCTGCCTGCAATGCCATGGAGCGATTTTGGTGTCGTCGGGGAATGACAGAGGCCACAGTGTGGATGGATAGGGCGACGGCCTTCCAGTCCATGGGCAAGAAGCTGGGGCCTTATCTGCGCTTTGTTGCCAACTCCCAGCCCCTTGACATCACTGCTTTTGCCCAGTCCCGGCCCCTCCAGTTTAAGCTGACTCCAATTCGTGCTCTGTGGGTGAACGGATGTTCAGAGTCTCTGGTGTGCCTGCTAAAAGAGTGTCTGTACCCAGTTCTGTGGCATCGCGTTCTGTCGGAAGATGTGTTTGTCACGGTTCTGTGCCGCATAGAGGCCTCAATTAACTCACGCCCTCTCTGTCCACTGTCGGAAGATCCGCAGGACTTCCAACCACTCACCCCAAGCCTGTTCATCTCCCAGCCTCTATTTGTGGAGCCAGGTGAGGAGCTGACACCGCAGCGTCTGCGAGCTGGGCTGGCCAGAAAGGATGCAGTAGTGGCAGACATCTGTACTTGCTGGCGTTCGGAGTACATCGGCTACCTCCGCCAGAAGCACCTGAATGCTCTGGGCGGGAAAGAGAGCAGGTGGCTGGAGCTCCTGCCAGTGGGCTCTGCAGCTCTGCTCAAAGAGGCAGCCCCGCGCCAGTCGTGGAAGCTTGTTCGTGTGCTTCGTCACTTTCCAGACCCGTCAGGTGTGGTGAGGTTCTGTGAGGTGGTGGATGTGAAGCGGCGGTGTGTGAAGCGGTCCATCACGCAGCTGGTCCCATTGGAGGCCAAGAGCTACGATCTCCCACCTCCTCCACTGCCCACTGGTTTCCCTCTCGCTCCTACCCCTAATCTGGCTCCTGTCCAGCAAGTGGAGTCGGGGGAGACGCAGCGGGGGGAGGAGAACGGGGAGTGTGCGGAAGGAGGCGGAGAAGCAGCCGGCCAGGCAGGCGAGGCCCCGGCGGGCCTGCCGCAACCGCTGGTAGGGGCACAGCGCCACCAGCCACTCCGCCATCAGCCTTCTTCACTCCCCCCAGACCTCCAACCTTCCTTCTTTCTTATCTACTCTCAGCTTCCGTTTGATGTATGATGAAGCCAGTGGTGTGCCTGGGAGAGTGTCGGGTGAGAGAGCAGTGGGGTGAGTGGGGAGTGAGGTGTGGGCGCGGGGTGAGAGGGGAGATGGATCTGCTCCTTCCTTCGCTTTCTTGACCTCAACTCAAGCCTGTTAACCTCCGCTTTGCTCTCACTGCAGGACTGGGCAGCCGGACGCTGGCGCTGGAAGTGGGCTCCTTAGCCTGCTCCAGCCCGGTGAGAAGAGGCCAGGACCGACGTGGCTGCTGCCATCGGCTGGCCCAGGCGCGTCCGGCGGAGAGACTGCTCTGGCTGAGGCCTAGCAGTTCTCTGCCACAAGCCCCGGTTCCTTGCTCTCCTTTCTCAGCTGAGTGTGGGTGCTGGGTGGGTACAGGGAGGAGGGAAGTGGCTTAGTCCAGCGCTACCTCAACAGCCTCGGCCTCGCTTTCCTCTCCCACTTTCCCGCCTGTCCTCCACTCTGACATCTTTCCCTTTGCATTCCTGGCTTCTGTTCTAGTTTGACTCAGTTTCCTTTTGGATTCGATTGCTCTTCCGTTCCTTTCTCCTGCTCACAGTTCAGGTCTCATACAGGTGTTGTCTTCTTTTCCTGCTGATTCGGTTCAGTGATTCATTTGCTTTGTGCCGTGGCCAAAGGCCCGGGAGCATTGGTGCGTGTACTTGCTCACCCGGCCTGGGGTCTTGTAGCCTATCTGCTCGCTTCTCCTGCAGATGTCGTCAGTGGTAGTAAAGAAACCTTGGAAGAGCCACTCCTGAACGCCGCCCATCTGCCCGATGAACGAGGAGCAGACGAGCCCCGAGCGGAACTCCAGCCGGTGCCAGAGCTTGAGGAGAGCTTTGAGAGTGCACCAATCTCATGGGCGACGATGCCGGGGAGGGCGCAGGCTGGGCTCTGGATGGATATCTCCTGAACGCGGCCCATCTGCCCCATGAACGAGGAGCAGCCGAGCCCCGAGCGGAACTCCAGCCGGTGCCAGAGCTTGAGGAGAGCTTTGAGAGTGCACCAATCTCATGGGCGACGATGCCGGGGAGGGCGCAGGCTGGGCTCTGGATGGATATCTCCTGAACGCGGCCCATCTGCCCCATGAACGAGGAGCAGCCGAGCCCCAAGCGGAACTCCAGCCGGTGCCAGAGCTTGAGGAGAGCTTTGAGAGTGCACCAATCTCATGGGCGACGATGCCGGGGAGGGCGCAGGCTGGGCTCTGGATGGATATCTCCTGAACGCCGCCCATCTGCCCGATGAACGAGGAGCAGCCGAGCCCCGAGCGGAACTCCAGCCGGTGCCGAGCCTTCGCGTCCTCCTACTTCACTCAATCGCTTAGGGCCAACGCTACCCTGACTCTCAGCCACTGCTGTAATTAATTTATGAGCTTCCTCCAGGAACTTTCCGCAAAATGCCATCTTTCAAATGTGTCTCAGCGTCACTATGCCAACTTAATCAAAGGCTTTTAACTTTAAGAAAGCCTAAGCATCACTATTTTTGCTGTTTGAAACTAAGCCCATAACTTATAAGGCCTTTTGGAAAAGTAGGCATTTTGCGGCAAACTCCAGGCACCAACTTTTCACTGCCTTTAAAGGTCAGCAGGCCATATTGGCTAAACTGACGATGGAAGAGGGAAGTGAAAGGAGGGACTTGAAAACGGACGCAGGTGTTGTTTTCGTATAGGGCGAGGACGCGGCGGACGACAAGGCGAGAGTCCTCGGGGAAGTCCGCGTGGAAGGCGTAGGCGATGGGGAGCCTGGGCCAGAGGAAGTAGGGCAGGCGAGACACCTTCCGCTTCACCCTCCCCTCAGCCTCGCCACCCAGCAGCGTGGACTCCAGGTACGTGGCCTGCTCCGCACTCAGCAGCACGTCGCCTGGCCATTGGGCCTTTTTTGAGGTCAGCCCAAGGAGAGAGAGAGAGGAGGGAAAGTTTAAGAACAGGATTGAAAGTAGGGTCATAAGTGATTGCTTTGAACAGCCAGGTGTAATGGTGCAATTAACAAGGTATTCTCGGCTATTGCCAAGATGCGCGGCCTTTGTTCCAAGTAAGCAACGTTATAATCCATGCATAAGAATCACTTCTAGTCAAAATCAGCTGGTTTAATTCAAAAGCCTTAAACATATGCTAGTTCGAATTTTTTAAACATCTAAGGTTTAGGTTTTTGGCCACAAAGCGAAATATTACAAATTTGTTTCATAAATTCCTTTTAACAGCTTCAAGTCACCACCTTGAAGCCAAACCACAAGCCTAACTCCCAAAATTGAGTTAATTTTGTTGAAAAACTAGGGATTTATAGATGTTTTAATTGTTGAAACATTAGGATTTTGGTTTTTTGACTATAAATCAAGAAATAATAAATTTTTCTAAAATTCCTTTTGCCAGCTTTGAAATGTTACTAAGACGGACGTATCTGCCAAAAATCAGTTAATTCCATTGGAAAACCAGTGATTTACGATTTTTCGTATTTTGAAACATCAAAAAATTGAGTTTTTGGTGAAAATCAAAAAATTTCTCCAAGCCTTAATAATGGGGCCAAGGCATCACCAAGGCGGACTTTCATGCAAAATTTCAGCTAATTTCATGGAAAAACCACTGATTTACGATTTTTAGTGCTTTGAAACATCAAAAAATTCAGTTTTGGGCGAAATTCAAAAAATTACGCCAAGCGCCAAAAATGGCCTGGAGATACCACCCAGGCGGACCTTCATGCAAAAAATTAGCCAATTTCGTTGAAAAACCGCGGAGTATGGGACTGGAACAGACAAATATATATATATATATGCGGACAGACGGACGCAAAAATGAGGTAACTGCTTAAGCTGGCCTTGGCCGCCCGCCGCTTCGGGCAGGGCGCCAGAGCTCCTCCGGCCTCCGGGCACGGGTGCTACGGCCCCTACGCTTCGCCTAGCATGCTTCGCATGCTAGGCTACGCTGCGGGGCCTCCGCACCCATGCCCTCCGGCCTCCGGAGCTCTGACTGCCCTGCCCTCCGCGGCTGGCGGCCGTCGGCCGCGCAAAAATGGAAACATCATGTCGCCGACCTCACTCGCTTGTAATGGCTAAACTGGCTTCACGATTCGCAGAGATGTAGAGTAGCTCAGTGGATGAGTGCAATTAGGAGTGTAACAAAAAATAACATTGTCCGAGTAAAGAAAAGAAAAACTAACCGTCCCAAAGCGTGTGCTCTGCATTGACGGTGGCTTCGGAAAACTGCAGTGCTGCTTCCGGGTCTCGGCGAATCTTCAAGAACAAGTTTTTCGTTCCAAAAACTAAAAACTATTCGCAAAATAATTGCAAAAATTCATCCTAATTCAGTATAAATTCAGTATAATTTGAAAATTCAGTAAAATTTAAAAAGTCCAAGGCAACCCAGAATTTTTTTGCAAAATTTTTGCAATAGGCCGTTTGAACTGCTGTGATATTTTAGGAGTTTTAAAATATATTGGTCAAGGTTGGAAAAAAACTTTAAAAAAAGTCGCCAAAATAAAAAACTGATTAATGTTTAGGAGAACCTTGGGCAGACTGTCCCCATCGGCCTGGTGTCGACGGAAGGAGGCCAATCGCTGGGCCAGACGTTCTTTCAGCTGCCCAATTACGCCCTCCTCCACTGCCCCGATCTCCACCTCCTCTTTGCTTTCCTCATCTAAACCGAATTTGAATAAGCCAGAGCTTGGCGATTGGCTGTTCTCTGAGCTGTGGAGAAGATCAGCAATCGGTTTCACAAAAGTCCAAACGAGCCCATCCATCAGTGCCCAAGAGTCTAGTATCGAACAATCAGGGATAAAGAACACATAAAACTTGATTCAGATTTGATTTTCAGATTTGATTTCCAATAACCTTTCGGCAAGTCCTGAGCAAGGGCCAATGGTGCTTGAAACTTGGCTTCCGACGATAGGACAGCGATCAACAAAAGCGCTGAACTCCTCATTTAGGTTCGATTTGAGGGGTCTGAAAAACTTTCAGCAGAGCAAACACTGTCGTGGGCCAACTGACCTCGTTGCATAGGCAATGCAGGCAAACAAAGACCTCCGCTGAATCAGCAGGCTTCGGAGAAAGATGGTACGCCGTACAAATAGCTCAAAAAGACGGGGACAAAAGGCTCTCTAATTGAGCGAAGGCATTTGCGTCATAACTGAGTGACAGGGATTGGGGGCTAAGGGGGGCGGTGAGGATTGGTGGAGGAGGGGGGAAACGGGATAATCCAGTTCCAAGGGGAGTCTCATCCTCAACCTTGCCCCGGGGGGCGTGGGAAAGAGTTCATTTATGGCCCCAAATCGGCTGGGGATATTGCCCCGGCTAATTGACGCAGATTGTCTTGAGAGCTGGCGAGAATGAAAGAAGAAGTAGTGGCTATTTACCTTTTTATTGATACTTTTTGCGTTTAGTTTTGTCATTTGGCAACTGAAGAATTTATGCAAACAAATCGAACAAGGTATTATTGGCTATTGCCAAGATGCGCGGCCTTTGTTCCAGTACAAGTAATAACCACTAGCTACGTTACAAAACTTTTCAATTCGCATGGTTGATACGTACCTGCCAAAAATCAGCAGATTTCATTAAAAAACAATGGATGTATGCATATTCAAATTTTTGAAACATCAAGATTTTGGGTTTTTGTCTATAAATCAAGATAAAATAAATATTTCAAAAAATCCTTTTGCCAGCTTTAAAATATATCTGGTACCATTGGCAGGCCAAATGTGGGCCTCTTTTCTCCAAAATTTGGAATTGCCTCGAGTAAAAAGTCAAGGAAATACAATTTCTACTAGTGGAATCTGCTGCTTGGACAGTTGCATTTTGTTTTTGGCGCGCAGTCTAGTGTCTCTTTCCATGCGCGCAAAAACAAAATGCAGATGACGCAGCAGATTCCACTAGTAGAAATTGTATTTACTTGAAATTTTAATAGAGGCAATTCCAAATTTTGGAGAAAAGAGGCCCACATTTGGCCTGCCAATGGTACCAGATATTTCTCCCACTTTTAATATAGTATACAATCTAAAAATATAAAATTTATATTTATTAGATAAATTAAAAAAGTGAATAAAAAAAACTTATTTGAAAAATATAACGAAAAGAAAAAATTCGAAAATAAAAAATATAATGCAAATTCATTGGAAAATTAACATATTTTTGAGAAATTTTCTTTTCTTAAACTCAGGGCAATCTATTTGTTGGGAGAAAGGAGTATTATTTTTGGTCTGCCGATGGTACCTCAGTGGCGGATATAGGGGGGGGGGGGAAAGGGGGACGGTTCCCCCCCCCCCCCCCGAACGGATTTCGGGGGGGGGAATTCCCCCCCCCCGAAACTTTCAGGAAGGGAAAAATTTCACCCTTTTAGATAAATCTTGTCAAAAAAAATTTTCCGCGCGCTTCGCGCGCAGAGTCTTATTTGGTCTAATGTAAATTTTGACCAACAATTTCCCCCCCCGAACCAAAATTCTATATCCGCCACTGGGTACCATATATTTCTTTCACTTTTAAGATAAAAAATAAAAGAATAAAATAAAAGGATTAAAAAAAGGTATGAACCTGGTCATCTCTGAATCGAGTCAAATAGACAAGCCACTTGACCACACAGCCGCACAACTTCCTTTGTAGACTTAGACTATATTAATTGCACAGAATTACCATTGAACCTTGCTAATTGATGCCTTAAGTACAGGCCGATTGAATACCTACTATCGTCCATTGAATAGATGCGGAGAAGGAGGAGGAGGAGGAGGAGGAGGAGTTCGGACAAATGGTTTTGAGTGATTTTCTAACTATTGCTGCAAGTTTTGGGCGATTTCTCGCGAGTTTTGGACAATTCGATGATGCTCTTTCCAATGCAAAAAGAATCAGAACGAATGGACGTTTCTGTGAAGCACAAAATCCTTATCAATTTTAAGATCAAGCAATAACCCCTAAAACGTACACCTGGGTCGAAAAGAGGGGCTGGGCGCTGACACTCTGCTAACGCTCCGTTCGCGCCAGCCCAATTACTTTGATGGACGTACCTGCCAAAAATCAGCTGATTTCATTGAACAACAATGGATTTATGCATGTTCAAATTTTTGAAACATCAAGATTTTGGGTTTTTGCCTATAAATCAAGATATAATAAATATTTCAAAAAATCCTTTTGCCAGCTTCAAGATATTACTTTGACGGACGTACCTGCCAAAATTCAGCTAATTTCATTAAAAAACCAGTGATTTATGAATTTTCGTATTTTGAAACATCAAAAAATTGAGTTTTGGGCGAAAATCGAAAAATTACGTCAAGCGCAAAAAATGGCCTGGAGATACCACCCAGGCGGACCTTCATGCAAAAAATTAGCCAATTTCATTGAAAAACCGCGGAGTACGGGCCCCGGAAAGACACATATATATATATATATATCTTATATAATACGGGTGATGCCATTTTCGGGGTGGCCTTGGTGCAGAATGGTTTCAAAGTGTATCCAGGCATATGATAGCATTTTGAATAGATCTCGGCAAGTTTGACAAAATATATTTTCTCGTCCTCGCAGTTTTTCCTTTAAAACAAGATATGATTGAAAACGTGTCGAATTTTGCCATTTTTGCCCCTTTTTTGACTTTACTCTTTGGTAGCTCATTCAATTCTTAACATTTTCTGGTGGACTTTTTTTTAAATTTTTGCCCAACCTTTCTTCTTGCAATCGGCAACTGTAGTTTTTAGACTTTAATGTCAAGATTATTTTAAAAAATTGATTGAATAAAGTCATGTTTTTAGGCATAAATTAGTAGAGATATACGGGTGTGCAATAGTAGAGTTTTAAGTGCTGCAAGTGCGTTAGTCTGAAAGTAGATTTGATTTCTGATCAGCAAAACTTCAGGAGCTGGGCTCTTATCAAATACTGATTTTTGCGGATTGTTTCTGGCTAATAGTGAAAATTGTTCATTACTTATTGAGTAACGGTGTAATTGGCGTAATTAAAGTGAGTAATTGTTACTAATTGTTTTGCTAAAAGGAAAGCAAAAAAACGTCTTTTTAATGCTGTGAAGGGATTAAAAGTGTGGCCGCGCGAAGCGTGGCCACTGACCCATATTACTAGTATATATATATATATGCGGACAGACGGACGCAAAAATGGGGTAACTGCTTAAGCTGGCCTTGGCCGCCCGCCGCTTCGGGCAGGGCGCCAGAGCTCCTCCGGCCTCCGGGCACGGGTGCTACGGCCCCTACGCTTCGCCTAGCATGCTTCGCATGCTAGGCTACGCTCCGGGGCCTCCGCACCCATGCCCTCCGGCCTCCGGAGCTCTGACTGCCCTGCCCTCCGCGGCAGGCGGCCTTCGGCCGCGCAAAAATTATGAACCATTCCATAAGTTTCGAAATACGAACCGGAAAAATGTGAGTAACGTGAGCAATCCTGCCAATACAGAGAAGACCCAGTCAAGAAAATAATATTGCAGTAGGGATAAATGCATGGCGGAATTGCGGTATACTTTAGGCAGGCCCTTTTTCCTGAAATAAATTTTATCAGCATGCAGTTGCCACAATTCTACAAACTTATCAGTCTTATCTTAACGATATTCACAAGATGAGGAAAATCCCATAATTTACATCCCATCGAAATTTACATATTTGCAATAAACATGCACTGCAAAAAAAGCAAAATTTCAAATAGAGAACTAAGGGAAATCAAAGGCTTTTCGATGCTTAGCTTCAGGCCGCGCATTTATTGGGGCTGCCAATAATAACTTGTTAGGATAACTTAGCTTGATGTAAGTTTAAGCAAAACATAGATCAGTAATTATTATAAATTGTATCAATATCTGTCACTCTTTGGAAGTACTGAAGAATTTTAAGCCTGCAATTGTTCTAATGCAAGTAATTATCAAGATTTCAATTATCAATGACCATCCTGACCTTTTGACGCCAGCGTCATAGCCTCAATGAAGCTGAAAAGATTTGTCGCCCTTTGAGTTTTTGAGAAAGAGCTGTCTCGTGGTAGAGGGCGTGCAGAAACGTGGTGAGTGCAGCAGATGCGAGTGGTTATTTTTTAATTTGGTAGCAAAGAGGGTTAAGCTCGTGGCCCTGTCTAGACCCCACCATGGAGAGCATGAGGTAAAATTCCTTAACGCAAGGATTCTATGCGGAGTTGGCATGGGCTAATCCATTGGCCTCCTGTCCCAAAATTGGCTATAAAAAGCAGCTGGGGAGGAGCAAGAGAGAAGATGAAGGGGCAGCACTGGGCATCACTGGCAAGCTTCAGCTTGGGGTACCAGACGTTGCCTGTGTGGTCCAAGCCTCAAAATGGACCTCACCGGCAATGTCTGATACCCCGAGTTGAACATTGCTCCGGAGCTCCTCCAAGGCTTCTCTACCCACTATTCCTACGAGAGCGTAAGTGGTCTTTGAGCGCAGAGCCCTGATTGATCAGCCCCTCTACCTGCTGGAGGGCAGTGGCGGAAGGTAATTTTTTCAGCCATTCAATTATGTTACATTTGTCTTGCGTTGTATGGCAAAATTTTCCAATCAATTTATTTTGTGATTAAAACATCATCTGTAAAGTCTTGGTCGTCTGGAAAATTGTGTTTGGTTGGTTTTGCCTGGGCTTTGTTTTTGGGCCAACGTTCGGCACGGACAATGGCTAGGATATGAGAAGGGTGCAATTGTTAATTGGAAGAGACCATAAAATATTCCACTTGAAATTTGCTTTTTCTGGTAATTTTAACCACTCACATACACTGCATAGCTCGCCTGTGAAACGAAAAAACGGATGCTTAACTCAATCAAGCTAATGCTTTTCATCAATATTTTTCATATTGACAATTTTTTTTCAAAATAAAAAAATAAAATTTTATGCAGAAACATTTCGCTTCAACTCACAAAAATCAGGCGGGAAAAAGAATGCATTTCATCAAAATTTTTCAAATTAGTATTTTTTCAAAATTAATAAAAAAAATTCCTGCATAAATAAACATTTCGCTCTATTTCACAAAAGAGGAAAAAACCGTATGATGAATTCAATAAAGCTGACGGCCTCTTCCAGGGCCGGCTGAATGCGGTCGTGCTGCAGAGCTCTGGCTCTGCGTGCGTTGGTCGCGTAGACGTTGTCAGGGGCCAGCATGCGACCCAGCAGTCTGCCCAACTCCTCCTCGCTCACCCGCGCCTTGCTCACCAGCTCTCCGAAGCCCCACTGCAGACCAGAAGCCCATGCTAGTATTCTATCTTTAAGACTGCCTTTCTGAGAGGTGTCGGAAATTTTGGAGAGTTTTGAACAAAATTTTTGACCTCCTATTACAAACCAGAAGCATTTCATCTAAGATAATAACATGTCAATTGCTAAGTAAACTGATTCGCTGGCCTGAATCCATTGGCTGACATAATTCATCAATTAATTTCTCATTCATCCTCGCTGACTTCAGTGTTCACAAAGAATCTAAGGTCAATGTTCACTCGGAGGGATGTGATGAGCAAAGGAATTACCTTGACAGCTAGGAGAGCATTTCGCCGTTGGTCAGCGAACATGGGCATGAATATGACGGGGCGGGCGGCACAGAGGACCTCTTTGAAGCTTTTCATGCCGCCGTGGGATATGAAAAGCCTGGTCTTTTTGTGATGCAGCAGGGCTGACTGCGGTATCCAAGCGTAGAAGCGAAGATTTGGCAAAGTGATCTGGACTGACCCCTTTCGCTTCATTCACTTTGGGAGAAGGAAATCAGTCACGTTTGGCGGAGAGCCTTTGTAGCCCCAGATGAAACGATAGCTGGAAAACTTCCTGATGTTGTTCAGATAGGCCTTTGAAGAATTGTCTGACTTGGTTGTGAATTTAGGAGTGAAATGAGGTGAAACCCGAAGTACGAATTCTGGAGCCGCTTCCCATACCACATGAGTCCCGAAAGCAATCACAACTGTTCCTAAGGAGCTTTTATTCGAGACGAACTCCTCAATTGTTTTTTTATTGGCTGAGATTAATTATTGGCTAAATTCAAATCTGAGTTTATCTACAATGGATTCCACAAAGAAACTGAGCCTTTTTTATTCTCAAAATTCAATATCATTATAAATCTGGTCACATTAATAGCTAAACTCAAAATCAAGATTCTTTCTAGTGAATTGATAGAACACGGCTACAATGAATTCTTTGCAGGAATTCCAAGCCAGTTCATATTTATAATTTAGTTTAGTTGTCAAAATGCCATAATTTTAAAACGACAAGTGTAATAACCTCCATGTCCGATGTCAAGCTGGATGAGTCCATAAAACTGCAATCCGAAGAAGATGGTCGAAACATCCTACGGTCTCCAGGCAGAGGCCAGTCCAAACGGTCTGGGCACTCGAAAAACCTGTAAACTCGAAAACAGCTCACATCTCGTTCAAAGGGCATCAGCAGGCTGACCAATTGGCAACACTCCGATAGAATGCCGTGAGTTGGAATTGGGGACCCAAAAATTTGGTAGCAATAGTGCCAGTAAGCTGGGGCTGCTGATAGTATTCAACATATTGAAGAATAAGCTCATGCTTCAGGGAATCTAAGCGTTGCCAAAAATCCACAGCCGACCACTCCTTGATGTCTGGAATATGACTGCGTTGCATATATTTCAGGAAAAAATTGTTGAGTCATCTTTTTTCCTGCAGAGCCTGCCAAATTATTTTCCCAAACCCTCCGAAATTCACGAAAATATAGTCATTTCATTTCGATGTATGAAGCAAAAGTTGGAGATTGCTTAGTTGCATGTACTGAGGCATGGCTGCGATGGGATAGGGGTATCCGATCAGTTGGACGTGCGGAGAGGAGAGGGCTGCCGTGCTTACCGTCACTACAGGGGCCTGTGTTTCACAAATTGTCCAAGTTATTGACAAAAAAAACTTCTCTAACTAACTTTGGTAGCAGCAGCCAGCACATTAGAAATGATGCTCATGAATGGGTCCAAAACCACCAGGTCCCAGTGCTGGCTCAAAAGTTTCTACAATTAAATTGTCCAAATTCAGGATATTAGTTGCCTTGAGAAAAAGAATAACGTCAATCTCTTTTTTGTGATCGCGAAAAAATGAAGTCGCCTTCCGAGTGTCAAGCATCCAGAAAAATCCTGAGGAAAATTTGGGAAATCCTAAATTTAGAAAATTGATCAAAAATAAACCGAAAATAGTGGGATCCGACTCGGTCAACCACATCAACTGATTCACGTCGCTGTTGTTGTTGAAGGCCAAACTGGCCCAGCTATGGTAGCTTTTGTCCTTGAGGTCAATCTTGCAAATTCAATTTCAGTCACTAAAGTGAAAAAAACATTCAAAATTTTATTTGAGTCACAAATTTCACAGCTTTCCCACCTGCAAATCCTCCACGCCCTCCGGCAGAGCGGTGTCTGAAGGGTTGAAAATTGTGCCGACAAATGCAACCTGCAAAAACTCCCATCATCACAAAAGCGCACTTCTCCTCAAAAAAGGCTGACATGATGTCCTCGAGCCATGAGCGATCGCATGAGGGGCTGGAGGGAAACGATGTGACTTTTGGCGGGCAGGCAGGTGACCAGAATTCGAGCTCCATCTACGCTGCAGAGCCAACAGATGAGACCCAGGGCACTGGCCAGACCCATGTGCATTTTTCTGACCTACTAACTTTGCACTGAGTCCCGCTCAAGATACGCTTGTGTCAACAGGGGCTTCTCAAAGAGCAGGCTTAGAAGAATCGCAAAAACATGCTATAAAAAAGAGGAAATCTTCTACGCGGGAATTTCAGAAGAGCTGACAGCTAGCAAAAAATTCAAAACGAAATGTACTATAGAATGTTTGAAGAATTGTCAATTTTACCTTCAATCTACAAATCAGTCCAAAGATCGATTTCAGTTGTTACACAAAGCTGAGGCATGATTTTGACGTTTGTCAATTTTTTCAGAAGATTGAAGAGGGCACAGCACAAACTAGATGTGAATTTCGCTTAATTATTGGATTTTTTTTGGCAAATAAGTTTGAGCCCGCATGTATATGCTTGGGTTTTCTGAGCCATTGGAAAGCAAAACGCTTGCTAGGGCTTAGGTTGCAATTCGACAGGAACCGTGAATCCACCGTCGAGGCTTCGCAAATTTCTCTAAACCCTCATGACCAAACAGAAATTAATGCGCATGCTTGTTTTTACTGTTCATGCCATCCAATTTTTGGGGTCCATATCTTTTTTTCAAGCCACTGACGCAAAAAACATCAACAAAGACAATCAATCATGGCCTTCCCACAGAGGCAGATTTGGGCAGCAGGAGGACATCCCTGACCCAGCTGGGCCAATCCCTGCTGAACAGCCAGAGCTTGGCACCGCTGGGCAGGCCGTTGTTCGCTCGTTTTCGACTGGCCTGTGAGTAGAGGATGCCCTGACATAGCAGAGCCTCCTCCTTGATCTGTGCACACACCCAGTTCCTCTATTGCAATTTGTCATTTGTCATCAAGAAGAAAAACGAAGCTCTGGAAGCAAGCTTATAGGAGTTTGCACAAATTTTGAACTATTGTGTGAATTTGGCGAATTTTGTAGGTCTGTAATACGTTTTTTGCATTTAGGTGCGATAGCTAAAGATAGGGAAGGCGGCAACTATGAGGCTTTTGCGGCTCGGTTTTCGGCTAAGGATGGAGTTCTTTCGGCCGTTGCTGAAGATGACAGCCTGGAGTGCCCTTTCGCAGCTGTGGATGAGCGCAGACTCGGTGCGCTTTGGGACTGCATGAAGCATTCCCTGCACAGGGAGACAAAGCAGTTGGCAGAGGCTGATGGAAATGGAGCATGCAGTCAGTTGCAAATACGTGAACTTCGTGATTGAAATGGATGCAATTGGAATATGATTCAAAGTTTTGATTTTGTCAGGAAAATATGATCAGCTACGAAATTTCGTGAGTACTTTACACAGGTTGTTTGGTTACTGACAGGCTGGGGTTCGGGTGACTTAAGGACACAATACACGCCTTATACATAAATCTATATTTTTTTTCGCTGGGTAAGGTTTTTTAAACGCCTTCATATTTCATGATTCACAACAAAAACAGGTGAAATATGCATTTACCTGTCCATACCGTTGATTAGGGTTATAAGTCAGTCGGTTGGTGTACACAGCGTTTTTACCATGTAGCTTGATCTAAAGTGAGAAGGTGTTCAGGCAACTAAAGTTGAGGCAAAAGCCTACGTTGAACTCAATGTAACAGCCTAAAAGCACAGGTGGAACAAATAAAATGCAGCAGGCGAAAGGAATTAAAAGATTCATGGTTTTTGTTTGTTAGCTTAGAAAACTATGAAACAATAGCTATGCGGTTAATTTTATTCATTCAGTATTTTGTATTTACTTGCGTTTGCGATTGCACTTTCACTTCTGCTCCGAGTTTTATTGCATTTTTCTTTAAGTTTTATCTGGTCGAGGAGAATTCTGTTTTGAATAACGTTCATCTTCAATTTAAGAAAAATTATATTCAAATTTGATAATTCAACGCACCTCTTCATTAGTTTGCCTGTGACAGCAAAACGGACACTAGCTTTAACCTACACAGGTCTTTTTTGAATTAAAAATATTTGCTTTGTTGATTTAAGTTAACCTATTATGACCGATATCCTTTTATGCTATTCAGAAGCCAGTTATCACATTTCACACAGAAAATAGATGCACAATTCGCAGATTAAAGTAAATGACAAGTGTTTGACGGCAGAGAGGAATTTATAGGAGAACAAATGAGTAGTTTGAGCTTTGGCAGAGTCTAGGGGCCAGGGTAGGGCGGAGAAGGCTGCTGAGGCTTGTTCTGAGGATAGGATTGCGCTTGAAACTGTCCAGGAGGGCAGCTGGGTTGAGGCTGGAGGATAGGCTGCTGCTGCTGAGGATATGAGGCATTCACAATGATTGGCTGCTGCACCATCAAAGGCACCCCCGCAGAACCTGAGCATACATGCTTCTCTTACCTCTTCAAGGAAAAGCCTTGGGTTCATTTTTACTTCACACCCTTAGGGGAAGGAAGTCTTCATCCATTTATGACAGGTATGTTAAAAACGAAAGAATTCCTTCTCTTTCCGATAATGTTCCATTTATTTCCGAAAGTATTCGTTTTTTAAGACAATTTTGCCTAATTTAGACACTTTTTTAAGCTCTTTTTCTGCATAGAAGAATTTTGGTCAAAATACGCCTCAAATTGCATCCTCAATTTCCCGACAAAAATTGGAATATGAAAAGCAGGAACCGCTAGTATTGTTCCAATTGTAGCAACAGAGAGCCAGACTGCCGATGGAGCAGCCGAAGTGGCACAGAGAGACGAACAGAAGGGCTCCGAACATTGCCGCATAACTGACCTGAAAATTTCCTCCATGAAGCCCAAGTCAGGGATTGCAAACTATTGGGGCACCGAAGCGTGACCGTGAGGATCTAAAGCTAAAGCAAGGAGGATGCCGCTGCCTATGATGTTGATTGGAGTGGAGGAGTATCAGTGGAGGAGTCCAGTATGCCGAGCACAAAGTAGGTGATGAAAAGGCAACTGCAACAGTGGAGAATATGATGGAAGGATTGATAGAAATCGAAAGTGACCGATTGCTGGTATTGCAAGCGGCGACGAGGCCGAAGATATCCACAAAGCAGATCCACAGATTGTTGAATGCAAGCAGCATGAAAATGAAACTGAAGCCAAAAGGGCCACAGCCGCCAGCTGCAAAATTGCCTTCTCTTCGGCCTAATTAATTTTGCAAATAAAAAAAGCTCCTGCTAATAAAGGACGACGCTAATTTTCGCTTAAAATTATCGTCATATATACTGCCAATCTGCACTCAAATACTCTCCTGAAGAAGAACCGAGAACCGATGCTGAGAACGATGGCCAGGCAGGTGAAGAAGAGCTGGAGGGCTAGAAGGGAGCGGAAACATCTGAGCTTCTGGAAGGACTTCCTTTCAGGCTGGCCCACCACTGGCCCCATCCCCATCGGCGAGGCCGCCATCAACAGCGGCTGGGGCTGGGCCCAGTTGGGGCTTAGATTGGGCTGGACTGGAGCTGGGCGAGGGGCGGGATAGGCCGTTGCTGTCGGGCGCATCTCTGCCATTTGCTTGAGTGGTCTTTTTGCGCGGCCGACGGCCGCCTGCCGCGGAGGGCAGGGCAGTCAGAGCTCCGTAGGCCGGAGGGCATGGGTGCGGAGGCCCCGGAGCGTAGCCTAGCATGCGAAGCATGCTAGGCGAAGCGTAGGGGCCGTAGCACCCGTGCCCGGAGGCCGGAGGAGCTCTGGCGCCCTGCCCGAAGCGGCGGGCGGCCAAGGCCAGCTTAAGCAGTTACCCCATTTTTGCGTCCGTCTGTCCGCATATATAAAGATAGAAATATATATATATATATATATATATATATATATATATATATATATGTGTGTGTGTGTCCCAGGCCCGTACTCCGCGGTTTTTCAACGAAATTGGCTGATTTTTTGCATGAAGGTCCGCCTAGGCGGTGCCTCGTGACCATATTTGGTGCTTGGCGTAATTTTTTGAATTTCGCCCAAAACTCATTTTTTGATGTTTCAAAACACTAAAAATCGTAAATCACTGGTTTTTCCATGAAATTAGCTGAAATTTTGCAGGAAAGTCCGTCTTGGTGATGCCTTGGCACCATTATTATGGCTTGGCGAAATTCTTCGATTTTCACCCAAAACTCAATTTTTTGATGTTTCAAAATGCGAAAAATCGTAAATCACTGGTTTTTCAATGAATTTTGTTGATTTTTGGCAGATATGTCCGTCAAAGTAATATCTTGAAGCTGGCAAGAGGAAATTTTGAAATATTTAGTATTTATTGATTTATAGACAAAAACCCAAAATCTTGATGTTTCAAAAATTTGAACAAGCATAAGTCCACGGTTTTTCAATAAAATTAGCTGATTTTTGGTATCTACGTCCATGAAAGTAATATCTTAAAGCTGGCAAAAGGAATTTTTGGTAAATTATTAGTATTTCTCGATTTATAGTTAAAAGCCAAAATCTTGATGTTTCAAAAATCGAAACATGTATAATTCATGGTTTTTTCACTGAAATCTTTTGAATTTTGGCATGCATTTTCATCTAGGTGGTGTCTTGAGGTAAGGCCGCGCATCTTGGCAACCGCCGAGAATACCTTGTCTGGTGGACAGACTTGTGCTCACGAAATGGAAGGTGGGGAAATTGCTCGGTACGACAAATGCAACGAAAAGGGGGTGTAAAATAATGTGTCTGCTGAGGCCAGTGTAGTGCAGTTCAGACTTTTGCGCCGTACTGTGGGAATTTTTGCGCGGAGACGCACGCAAGTTGTATAAAACCCCAAGTAAAATTCTGCCAAAACCTCTAACTGGTTAAGCTTTCGCTAGATAAAATTACCTAGCAAAAACTCAAATATCACAGATCATATCACAAACACCACAACATCGCAAACATCCCTGTAAAGCCGATTTAACCTGGTGGGTAATTTTCCGAAAAAGTGGGGCTTCTTCTAGGGCTGGTTGTCTCCTCCAGGCTTCTTCCAGGGCTGGCTGTCTCCTCCCCAGGCTCGTACCTTTGGCTATATGCTAAAACAGACTTCAGATTAGAAAAAGAAAGTGAGTGGGGCCAGCAATGCTGGAGGGGGGAGCGTTGGAGATGGCATGACCAAGCAGAGTGCAAGTGCAAGGTCAATGAGATAGGTCACTTTTTGACTGGAGCTCGAGGCCCTTTTCGTAAAGCCTAATCTCATGGCTAGCCGAGGATGCAGAGAACAGAGAATTCCACTAGTTGCTTGTAGGGGGGAAATTTCATGGGGGGAAATTTCTTGAGGGGAGAACCTTTCTTACGTGGGATTATTTATCGGCGGCACTCTGCTGGGATATCGCGCGGTCCATTTGAGCCAATGCTATCTGGAGTGCGAGAAGAACCATGCCTGCGCTGCCCATGCCTATCCAAGCTACAAGCAGTGCCGCCTGTTCAAAAAGCCATTCAGCGGGACTATGGCCGCGTTTTCTTCAAACCTGCATCTGTCGGCAACTCCTGCAATCTTGGTTCATTATGATTGGTTCAATGTTCAACCCCGATTGGGTTCCCAGGCTTGCATTTGGAGCCTAACTCAGAATAGTAGTTGAAGAGAATATGCCAAAACCGACCTGAAATCGTGAACAAACCGTGTCAAAATCAACATAATCACTTGCCTCAACGTTGAACCCCTCAGTCCGACTCATAGGATTGATTGCAAGTTTTGGAGCATAACTGAAAAGTTTGTTTACTAGTAAATCAGCATCACAATATTCACCAGGAGCATAAGACCACAGAATCACACCTCTCAACTTTCCGCCAAGCTGACCTCAAAAGAGCATTTTTTCTTTGAATCAATCATATATAAAAAGATAGTGCCTGGTAGTTGATGTTGTCCATTGCTTTCGGTGTCTTGGGCCAGGCCTCTCCATAGGCTTCATCGTCCTTCTGCACCAACAGCCCTTTACCTGGGCCAAGCAAGGGGTGAATGAGCTGAGACCCCGCCTTTGGGATCCCAGCAGATGCAGAAGAAGCACATTCCTGGCGACGGGCTAAGCTGCGAATTCCAGCCTGCAAAATCTCATTGATCGGCAGCGGTGATAGACAACCCTGCATACCAAACTCTGCGCCCTAAGGACTTCTTCCAGCGCAGCGCTACTCTATCCTACGCCTCTACAACCCTCAGCTTTCTTTGGCCCCTCATTCTTCAGGCGCTCTTTTGAAAGTCTTTTCGCAGCACTCCCCCACTCAGCCAGGCCTGCTTTACACCTCCTATGGCGGAGAGCCAACCAAAAAGTTTGCCCCATCCATGCTCGAGTGCACAGTTGCAGCCTTGGAATGCATTGAAAGCTATGTGGGCCAAATTTGCCACTTGACGCTGATGCTGCCAGTTTTGGCATATCAAATGAAAGATACGCGCATCATCCATCAAGTTTTTAGACACCAGCAACTGTTGCCAGCTTTAGCGAGAATTGCTGAGTTTAACAAGGAAGGAAAAATTTTCAACTGTTCGTTGGCAAAATTGTTGTTATTTTCCAAAATAATGACAATTTTGCCTAAATTTGGGAACTTTGGAGTTTGGGGTAGGTAAAAATAAAAGGTGGATGAAAACAGATGGCTTTTCTATTAGATCGTTTAATTTATGCTCTACCGGGTATTATATACCTTTTTCCCCGTCCAACCGTGCATTATAAAGCATTACCCATTCTTCTATAAAAAAGCATCTTCAAACGGAAAAGTGAAAAGCAATGAAAGTGACTGTCTGTGTCGAGGGGGCATTTCTTAGAAAAGTAGAAAAGTATTCGGAGACAAATTGCGAAGGGATTTAGGGATTGCGAAGGGACACGTATGATTTAAGTCAGCTAAATTGGGGCGTCTTCTGCGAAAAACCGGGTCTTAGTTTGTCGCGTCAGTGACAAAATGTTTGAAAATGACCCACACAAAAATTTGAAAGCTACATAATAGTGGGTTAAAACATTGAACAACATTAATCCCTTGCTAATTCGTGAATCAATTTTGCTATATAAGTCTGTGGTTCAATCCTGAAGCTGTTGAAATGAAATTTTTGAGAACACTTGATTTATGATCAAATTCAAATTTGCCTTTACCTTTTCACCGAAAATTTATGAAATTCAATAAAATTTGTTTTTCATAAATGTTTGTGCATATTTCCGCCTTTAAAAATAATTTGAAAACTTTCATAAGCCTTTCAATTCGGTTTCCTTGGCTAGGTGGGCTCTGTAATTGGCGCACGTGGGGCGAAAATGGAGCTAGGACAATGCTTTATTAGGTTGAGGGCAGTTTTTGCGTGAGGCAAACTCCAAAGCTGGGCTTTGTTCAGCTTTGGGAGCTAAATGCGAACTAGTAGGAAATGTCACCTTGACATTTCCGGCTTCAACTGCTCGATTAGACAAAGCTCAAGTCCCCCGAACAAAGCCTCTGCGCAGGCTTCCAGGCTAATGAGCCTAAAGACAATGGCTTTATTCGCATCATCGCCAGAATGGGAACGCCTCTTAAACCCATCATCTCATTAGGAATAGGACGTTTCTCATTGCTTAAGACAAGCCCAAGCCAGCTCCTCTAAGACTGCTTCTCGTGAAGCGGAGTTGGACGCGCTTCGGAAGAGACTCCAAAATGCAGCTTCTGCTCAGCACCTGGCTGTGTCTGCTCTGCCTCTGGCCAGGTTGGAAATATATCTGAAGGGTTTAGGCTTTTTTTGGAAGGGTGGTGAACTGTTGTTCTGATTGAAGCAGCTTTCTATGAGCTGCATGACCCGCATGCCCATTTGGGCTTTGCTAATCATCTAGTGGTGGCTCTCCCCCACCCCAGATTTCTACCACCCTTTTCGTTTTTTGAAACTTTTAGCAAAATTTCAATCAAAACTGCACAAAATATGTGACGAACTACCCAAAATTTGGGGCAAAATTTAACGATCGGTGGGTGTTGGGCTGGGCTAAACCAGCCAACTACAGGGATGTTCTGTTTTGAGTTGGGGCATATAGGCATGTAATGTCGAGGCACAAGTGTTGGCAGTGACTCAGGGGATCTTTAGGGGAAAGATTGAAAGAAAAGAGCTGGCCGGTTGAGGGGCACGAGTGTGGGGGGCGTCGGTGACGGAGGAGTGGCTGCTGCAGTGGCTGCGCAAGGCTCCGCCGCTCCACCCGCGCCCAATCCTCCGCCCGAAGCGGCTCCACGCCATCCAAAAGGCCATCCACAGGGCCAGAGCTCAGTGGGCCCACGACCAGACTCCCCAGGCCTGAACTCATCCTTATTTGGCCCTTCTTTGAGACTAAGACTTCGAGACTGAGCCTATATGCATGGACTGTGATGGGAGGTTTTCCCTGCTGTGTCTGGTCAATGTTTTACCTTCTGAACCATTTGATGGGTGAAGATTGCGGAATAGGAGGGACACTGTTAGGACAAACTTACTTCTCTCTGTTCCCTTCTGCGATACCAGTTATGCTTGTCTGAGTTGTCATTTGCTTCAAGGCTATCGTAACGAATCTGCGGCAATGGCACTTATCTTTTCGGCACAGACATTAAAAAGTGATGCCAAAACTGGGCTCAAAATAGCAACCGGCACTAGGCGACTCTCTCTTGCAAAACTGGGCACAATGGAAGGAAACTGCACAATGCTTAGCACAATCCGTGAAAGGCATGAGTGATGTGGAAGGCAGCTTGAAAGGCTCAGAATACAGAGTAGGGAAAGGCCTCCTCCTCCTCTTCTTCGTTCTCCTCATGCCCGTCCAACTGCAAGTTCAAGCTCTTTTCACAATTCACACCCAATGCCTCCACATTTTAACTCTGCCACAGCTTAGATAAATAGGAAAATTGAAATTTCCCAGATTTTGCTTGGGTTTTCACTAATCGACACGTAAATTGTGTGAAAGACACGAGCCTGATGAAAAACATGTCGGAGCTTCCTTGTAACAATTCGATGGGCCCCTACCCCAGTTTTAGTCCATACTTGTGCTACCAAACTTGTCCTATCAAACGTGTGCTATCAAACCCTGGAAACATCTAGATCTTGATGAAACCGCTTGAATCTCAGTAGCGGAGTAGAGCTTGGGTACGGCGAAGAGGCGGAAGAAGGCGACGAGCATAAGCGCAAAGGGGAAAGCCAGGGAACTGGTCTTGTAGTGCTTCACCAGGTACACTCCTGCCAGGCACAACAGCTGCAGCCCCGTCCACCCGTGCATGCGCCACATCGACACCTGTGTCATTGAACATTGCTTTAGCTGCTGGATTGATTCAACCTGGCCTACATTTTAAATAATTCTATTGTCATCGAAATAAACGGGCTGGTTAGCAACCAGCTGCTTCTTTTTATCCACAAAGGAAATAAAGAAGCCCAAAAAAGTGTTTTGAAAAGAGGAAAAAGGATGCCTGAGTGCAGTAGGGCTGGTCGGGGAAGTATTTCTTGGGAATGAAGAAGAGGATGATGCGGTGGATGAGTGAGACGGGGAGCAGATTGCAGACGCCCAGGTACAGGAACACCCCGAACAGGGCCGCCAGTGGCAGGTTGCGCAGGAATTTGCCCAGGAAAGCACAGGCACCGACCAGCAGACTGCAATGGTTGGTCAGTCTGCGCCCTAGCTCATGAAACACTGCCAACATCCATTCAAGACTAATCTCTGTCAAAGCGCCAAACAAAAGCATCTAGCTGTAGCTTCCTTAGCAGAGGCTCGATGCTGCAGTCTTTACAACGCCTTATCTAAAGCCTTATTTTACTCTCCTCTTCTATTACTCAGAGTACCACCAGATATGCTGTTCTGTCCCAACCCGTGTCATTCGAAGTTCATCACAATCATCATCTAAAGCCGAAGGCATGGGGTCTTTTGCCAGCACCAAGCCTTCCCTCTATGATCAAAGTATGGCCAGCCAAAGCCTCAGGCCTCCTCAATTGGCCCTGTCAAAGCCCCAGCTCCGAAAACCTGCATCCGATGCCCGTGAGCCGTTGCTCCAGGACGTAGTCCACGCTGGGCCGTTCGCCCGGCGCATGCTTCTTCATCACCGTCAGCGAGGAGGCGTGGGCCAGGCTCTACAGTGTCAGAGTTTTACAGCACCACAGATGTCATCCGTTTCTTGGCTCCACAGATTTCATGCTAATGAATCAGGAAGGGGAGAGGGTGTGGGCCAAAAAGCTGACCTGAACAGCAGCGGCGCACATCCAGGGCAGGCCGAAGACGGAGCAGAGGAAGCACATGAGACCCACCAGGAAGAGGTCCCAGTGGTAGCCGGTGCCTTTTCGGAGGCCGCGCTCTTTTTTAGCCAGCAGGAGCCTGGAAATATTGAACAGTTTTGGTAAAAGGTTTTTCGGGCTAATCGGAAACAGAGAATGGTTGGGCTGACTTACTCAAATGATTGGAGCTGGAACGAGAAAAAGGGGGGCAACTAACTCGGTGATCTCGGTTTCCACAAAGAGGAGGATGTAGACAAGTAGGGCGGGGGCGATGGCGAAGAGGTAGCCGTACCACTGCTCCTCGCCCAGCGCGAAAGGAATTATCAAACCTGCCAGTTTACATTTTTTGCATTTTCGGTTTGACTTGCTCAAAATGGACATATATTTTTGCAAAAAATATTGCATTTTGGTTGCGTCTTAGAATAATTTGGATTATATTGCCCAGCCGGCGGTTTAGATTTTTCGGATTTTAGATTGTAGATTGTTTTAGATTGTCCAACCGGCGCCGCGAGCCTCAATGTCGGTGAAGTTGAAGTTGTCGGGCATGGAGAGACGCTCCAGGTAGGGCTGGGGGAAGACCAGGTAGTCGAAGATGCCCACGATCAGGATGGCGATCAACACCCCAAAGTCCCCCAGCCCGCGCCGAATCTAAGATGCACCCACTGCATAGAAAATGAAAACCAAAAAAAAATTAAAATTTGGAAAAAATATAAAAATTATACGACGGCCTCCATCTGCTCTTTATAGAGCAAAGGGTTCGTTAAAATTGAATGGCCAACGGTGCGGCCGAAGAACTGGCTGGTGCGGAT
The DNA here is from genome assembly GCA_030248095.1 of Ptycholaimellus sp. GST1_10. Classification (NCBI taxonomy): domain Eukaryota; kingdom Metazoa; phylum Nematoda; class Chromadorea; order Chromadorida; family Chromadoridae; genus Ptycholaimellus; species Ptycholaimellus sp. GST1_10. The sequence goes on along the minus strand of JASANA010010980.1, from coordinate 97,353 downwards.
GCGTTTGAGTAGTAGTGAAACGGCGAAGGTGCCGATGAGGAGGATGGCGGTGAGGAGGCCGGAGTCGGGCTGGTGGAGGTGGTGGCACTCGTCCACCAGGTGGGCCCTCGTCGCATTCCAGGCAGCCGAGTTGAACGTCTCATTGTCGAAGTCCGTCGTGCCCAGCGAGGTGTTCAGCCGCTGTGCCTGCTTTGTGCTCTCAGATCTTCCTCAGAAATCCTTATAGAGCCATGTGGTGACAGATTGTTTAGCCAAATATGCGGGCAGCTCTGGGAGCAATACTAACTTGACATAGCAATATTGTGCCCTGTCCACTAAAACTAGTAATATTAGGATTGCACAGTGGAGATGTGCTAATGACCCAGGGGACACTTATCACCCCAGGGGAACCAGCTAGAAATAGGAAAAAGCGAACCACTTGGGAATCAATGCCGTCCAGGCACTGGTGGTAGAAGACCTCGTAGGAGTCGATATTTTCCACCGGATGCAGCACAAAGGTCTGAAATCAAGATGCCAATTTCAGCCTCAAGCATCGATGCCAATTTAAAGTCAAGGGACCTTCCAAACAAATTTGATGGACTCAGCAATGAAGATGATGGAGATGAGACAGGCAAAGATGTCCTCCGTGAAGGGCGTCACATAGCTCACCAGGAAGGATCCTTCGAACATCACCTACCAACCGAACTAGAATGGCCCACCCCTGCCTGAGGCAGAGAAGGTCAACCGTGATGGTGGCAATGACCAGGACCCAGATCCCCGTCCAGACCCGAATTGTCATGAATGGCAGTTTCAGCATTTTACAGAACTGCAAAAGTTGGTTTTTGGACTGTGATAGTAAAAAAAGGGATCAATGAACGAGCGAAACAATTGGTTAAAAGTCTGAACAGCCAAATAAACCAAACGACTTTGGTTCGCTTAGCCTTGGTACCAAGTATGAGGAATGAGATCATCGAATATTTAGTTTTATTGATATTTTTGACCGCAGAGCGGCCCGAAGGGCCGCTCCGCAGTCTATAGAGGTTACTCAACTTTTGTCCTCATATATATATATATATGTATATATATATATGTATATATTTCTGGAAATGCTGGTCCTCACCGAATTCTCAACAGATTGGGACAAACTTTTTTTTTCCTGAAAGGTAATGCAATATTAGGAAGATCTGGAGGGGTGGAACCGGTTTCCGACCATTTGAAACATTATTTATTTGGGTAGAAAGGCTTGAAAATTGCAATATACAGTTTTTGCGCTGTATCTCCTGTAATCTTGAGAATTGCACAGAAGACTTGAGTTTTTTTGTTCACAAGTCATATATAGCGATTCCAAATCTGTGCTTACTTTCGAAAATGGTTGAGAAACCACAGACTTACCCTCTTGAGTGACAAACTTTCACACATGCTAATGGCATCAATAATCAGTAACAGCTGAACGGCTAAGAATTGAACAGAGGACTTTGGTTTTTTGATTCACAATTCATACATAACGATTCTAAATCTGTGCTTACTTTTGAAAATACATGAGAAACCACAGACTTGCCCTTTGGAGTGACGAAATTCCATGCATTCATATTGTAAGCTGGAAGGTGGTGTGCTCCGCGGTCACCTATTGCGCTTTGCGCCATATACTTGTTCTTCTCGATTCCTGTACTGGCTCTGGCTTGAATATCAAAATTTAATGTTTCCGCATTTTAAGTTGTTCATTTCTTTCTCTGAACCTCATCAATTTGACGAAGGAGGATAAGGTAAAAAGGCCGAACCCCGTAAAGGCTGTACTCGAAGATGAGGACGGGGCCGGTGGCGGACATGACCATGAGCGGCTGGGCTGCGAACAGGCCCCAGACGATGCCGCAGACGCACTGCGCCATCAGCGTCTCGATTATCCCCATCTGATTCTTCGTGTACGTCCCTGCCGCATAATCTCTTTCACTCCTCCGGATTTCAGTCAATGGCACTAACTACTATTTATTTGATCAATGAGACTGTCATTGTTGGGCTGACGTTTGGAGCCCCAACGGTTTCACCCCCCCCCCCCCCCCAAGGTTTCACCCCCCCATGACTTTCAACCCCCCCATAGGTTTCACCCCCCCCCCTAAGGGTATATATTGAAAAAATTTTTATTAGCTTAAAATGCTTCTCTGTACATATCTGAAATTTAAACTCAAGGAATTTTTTTCTAAACAATTATATACCTACTTTTTAGCAAGTCTATACCGAGTTCGTCATGCTACTAGTTCGTCATGCTACTAGTTCGTCATGCTACTACCAGGAGTAGTAATACGGCGCAAGAACTAAAAGGCTCGTCCTTTCACTGTGGCAGTACCTACTAGTTAGTCTATACCGAGTTGAGCACTTTAAAACATTAATGAACTGGGTAATAACTAACTATGTTTAAGGACTAACTATGTCCCTCGCGAGCCTTTAAAAAAGTCAGGTAGTATCGCCCTATATTGCGGTATAGACTAACTAGTAGCATGACGAACTCAGTATAGACTAACTATGTTTCAAAAAAGTAGGTATTTAATCGTCTACATGAAAATTCCGTGAGTTTAAATTTCGAGATATGTAAAGAGAAGTATGTTAAGGCAATAAAAAAATTTTCAATATATATGCCGTGGGGGGGTGACACCTTTGGGGGGGGGGTGAAACTCTTGGGGGGAGGGTGAAAGTCATGGGGGGGGTGAAACCTTTGGGGGGGCTCAGGGAGTCAGCCCAATTTTGTATGCATGTTAATTTTATATTCACGAGGCACAAAATATATTTTGTAACTAATTTTCAGTTTAGAAAAAATTTTCCAATTTTTGACCGCGGAGCGGCCCGAAGGGCCGCTCCGCGGTCTATAGAGGTTACTAAACTTTTGTCCTCATGTGTATATATAGGTATCTGGAAATGCTGTCCACGGGCGAATTCTCAACGGAGTTGGACAAACTTTTTTTTTCCTGAAAGGTAATGCTATTTTAGGAAGATCTGGAGGGGTGGAACCGGTTTCTGAGCATTTGAAACATTACTTTTTTGGGTAGAAAGGTTGATAAGTTGGGTATGCTGTAAAATGCTCAATTCTCAACGGATTTGGACAAACTTTTTTTTCCTGAAAGGTAATAAAATTTTAGGAAGATCTGGAGGGGTGAAACCGGTTTCCGACCATTTGAAACATTACTTTTTTGGGTAGAAAGGTCGAAAATTTGGGTATGCTGTAAAAGGCTCAATTCTCAACGGATTTTGACAAACTTTATTTTTCCTGAAAGGTAATAAAATTTGAGGAAGATCTGGAAAGGTTTACCAAGTCCCGGATCATTTGAAACATTACTTTTTTGGGTAGAAGGTTGACAAATGGGGTATGTTGAGAGCTCCGCGGTCACCTATTGCGCTCTGCGCCATATACTTGTTTTCAAAATCTTTATTAACAGTATTTTACAAAATTTTGTTTTAAAATTTATTTTAAAAAAATTTTTCAATTTTTTTTCGAAATCTTTTGTAAACAATATTTTTGCCTATATTTCCTAAGGAAATGGGGCCCGCCCAGCTGGACAGAGTCTTTGGAGGGGAACCCAGAAGGCCGCCGAAGGTGATGGCGGGCGCGAAGGCGGCAAAGAACATGAAGATGACGGAGGCGACGGCCTGGAAATTGAAGCCGTCCTTGTAGTCCGTCAGCAGCCAGGGCCAGCGCCATCGAATGTCCTCCAGCAGGCCGCCAAACAGGCGTCCACTCCGCTTCAGCGGATCACCCCTGCATCATGGCAGTTCTTTCAACACATATATCTGGCTGCTCATGTACACCTGCCGCGAAGACATTTCTTCAGCGACATAAATTTTCGATTTTTGTTATCCAGCGACTTTGTTTCTGTTCTATTGCATTTGAATTATTCATCTGCTATTGCAAATGCAAGCTTGCTGCCGATGAAAAAACTCTTGGTTTTCCAAGTTGTTCCGGATGTTTGGTTCTGAACAAATGAAACGTTTAAGTATATGTGTGGTCGCTAAAAAAATTTTGCAAAGTAGACAAAGTTTACATTTTTGCAAGGTGAAGCAATAAAAACTAAAATTATAGCTTTAATTGAAAAGGCTGTTTTTATAAAAGATTTTCTAAAAAATTTCTAATATATTCTTAACAGCTTTTTTTGCGTCTAAACAGAAAAATGAAAAGACTCAGAAGAAGGAAAAATTTTCACCAGCACTGAACGCAGGTGTAAAAAGTTGTGTAGACAAAAAAATTGGTTGTCTCTAAAAAAACTCAGGCTCTCTTTTTGAGCAGGCACAAGCAGAGAACTGGAACCGCTTGCTGCGCAGGTCCTTGCTGGAGCCGGGCGAGGTGCTGGTGGAGCTGGCCGATTTCCGTCGCTGCTTTTCAGAGCCGCCTCCTGATGGCCCACCCGCCCCGCCTTCTACAAATCCAGCATCCTTGCTTCCTTTTCATGCTCAGTGAGTTTTCAGAGAGAGAAAACGTGTCGAAAGTTTGTCGGAAAACGGTTTTTTTCAGTCCTTACTTGCCTCTTGACAAAATACTTCTTCGTTTTAGACTAAAGCTAATTTTTGAATTGGAGCGACAAAAGAAAATAAATTGGAAAATAGGGCCAGGGGGGCGACCGAAGGACAGCTTTCGCTCATAGCCGACGAGGTGGACAGTTCTGGCGGCATGGGCGGCCACAAAATCCCCGAAGGCCACGTTTAGGCTGTAGACCAGCTGGCGAGGCTCCATCCAAGGGCCCCTATTTCCGACCCATCACCAGGAAGGCCCGGAAGTCAAGCCCCAAAGTTGACAGGGACTGAGTTGCAGCAGAAAAAGCTGCGCGTCTCAGGAGGACTGCTCCAGTTGATGTCGATGACAGGGTCGTCAATATTGACGCAGCACTGAGGAGGGGCTTAGGAGCAGTGGAGGGTTTTTGAGGCGCTGCCCCTGGAGGGTCGAAAAAGGGAGCTCGGACGTCCGCTGTAGGAGCTGGACATGAGGAGGGGCGCCTTTAGTGCCAGGCCAAGTGGTGCAGTGACAGGCGGGAAGCACTCCAGCTCTACTGGAAGGTGTGCCCTGTCTAAGCCAACAAGAGGGGCCTCTCCTCTGTTCTAGGGCGCTACACATCTAGTCCGCCCGTAAGAGTAGCTGGGGGGAAGGGGGCTATCCTTGCTGAGGGAGGGAGAGTGGGACAAAGAAAGGACGGGCAATGGGCAGAAGAAGAGTGAGGGGCACTTTGCGAGGGTCAAAAGGAGAGGTGGATGTGTGGAGGCTGTGGAGGAGGGGGCGGCTGTGGTAGGAGTGAGCGCTGGCACGATTTCCTCTCCCTGGCACAGGAGGGGGGCGGGGATGTGGATGGTGACAATGAAGTGGGAAGCTGGGGTGAGGATGAATGGATGGCTCTTACTCTGCTGCTGCTGTTGGCGATCCAGTTTGGCTCGATTCGCTACGGCTCTGGATTTGCGCCGACGGAGGGCCTCAAAACAAGCCATTGTTCTTAGCTTTAGTGGCTCTTGTCGGGTGCAATTGGTACAAAAAGTAATTTGACTGGTTCTGGAGCTAATTTGTGAATAAATTCAACAATTTCAAAGGACCTTGCCGATGTAGATGGAGAATATTAGTGACTAGGTAGCAGCTGGACTTTGGGCGATAAAAATAGGTAGAAGGACAGAGGGTTTACCTTCTTAATTTCGTCCACTGACAGCAGCTGTTTGGAGTCTGCAAATGGTCACGGGAAATTGGAGGGGCATCCGGGAACCAGCTGACACTTTGCCCTTATTTGTCTTAGGCCCACTCACCTGTTGCCCTGCCTTTTTCAGTGGCCCCTTTTTCAACTTTAAAAGACAGCCTTACAAGGAGTTCGGAAAAGAGCTAACTTTTTTCAAACGCTCCTTTATGATAGATTTCGCAATTTGACTGTTATTTGAGATAACATTGAGAACGCTGTTCCTTCTGAAAACTAAAATTTGCAAATTTCATAAATTTCAAATTTGAAGATTTGCAAATTTTTATCTTGTCTCAAAAATCTCTTTTCTTAGTTCAGATTCGAAAAACATATGTCCCAAAAACCTCGTCAAAAACATCTACTGCACAGAAATGTTGTCCGCTCAAACCGATTTCGCCGGGCGGAATGACGATGGAGCCGTCCAGGAAGTCGTCGATGGCGGCGTCGATCTGGCGGGCGGAGGGCGCCGTGTAGGCGATGGCGTGGAAGTGGCGGTTGGACATGAGGGTGGCGATGGAGCGGCCGATCTCGTGATAGCTCACGTCCTCCATGGCCGGGCCGAGGATGACGAAGAGGAAGCGGATGGGGATCGGCGCCTCCAGCAGCTCCGGCATCAGCACACCTCAACTTTTATCTTTTCCAAATCCTGCACTGCTGCGCTCTTGCTGGGAGGTATTGCTGATCTCCCCGGCATTGAAGACTGTAAGGAGGACTGCCTGAGCAATGGCAAATATAGCGATTCGCTATTCGATACCCCTGGTATGAGAAATGTTTTAGTTCGCCCCCCGGGCCCTGAATCGCCTAATATCGCTATAAACTTTTTAAAAGACTCGAAGCGTAAATTGAACTTGGCTGGAGCTGTAATGGATTGCAATATAATATTGAAGCATCAGAAGGGCTGAGAGAGCAGAGTTGGAGATGGGAAAACGGATGGAACTGCTGCCTGGCCGAGGAACTAGAGTAGATGGAGAGCATGGAGGCAAAGCAGACCGTGTTTCAGGCGCACCATGCAGAATCGGGCCTGCTTGAGCTCGCTCAGCTCCCCGCAGAAGACCTGAACAGGCAAGGAGGAGGGTAGAAGGGTTCAAAGGGCTGATGGCTGCGTGACCTGGGCAGCCTCGGCGCCGTCGGGAACTTTCCGCATCAACTCTTCAACGTCAGCATCGCTCATCCCAGTCAGACCGCTCGAGGAGTCTGGCAAAGCTTTCACTGTCCACGCACCATACTGCCACCCCGTTTATTGCCCTGCCAATCATTGAAGCAAAGCGCACAAAAGCCACGACGAAAATTTCATTTGCAACTTATTTTATTGGCATTGTTATTTTACTGCATTAGCAAATTTAGCAATTTCTCAGCCTTCCAGATTGTTCCGGCTGCCTTTTGCACTGGAGCAATTTTTTAGCCGGAGCTGCAGTACGGAATATTGCTGGTTCGAAGTCCATCTTGCTTTGGCCTAGAGAAAAGGCGGAGCACCGATTTTGTGCAGAGAGCGGATGGAGTTGATGGCCTGCCCGATGCCGAATTTGACGCTGAAGGAGCGATTGGAGCGCATGCTGGAGGTCGTCTTGTTGGACATCAGCGTCGGCCCCCTTTCCCGCGGCTCTGCTCTCAAGCCTTCCTCCGCACCCTTCAACCATTCATCACTCCATCCTCATCTCAAAGTTTCGCTTTTGAGGCAATCGGTCTGGGCAAGGGGAGAGGAAAATCACAATGGGCTTCAATCGATGAGAGTAGGATGGGGGTGGATTCGATTCGGGCTGGCATTAACGGCATGGCTGTGCAGAGAGGCGGTGTCGTGAGTATCGTCGTGGTCGGTGCCCAGGTCCCAGGTGATGCCTCCTCTTGAGGAGTTCTTGCGCAGCTCTGGATGCGTCGCCTCCTCCACCTCCTGACAACGGCCGGAGTTGCAAGCTGCGGGGGCACATTGGTTAGCGACACTCAAGAGCCTCAATTGAATCGAGTCCAGCTGTCATCGGACAAACTTCTCAATCCTAATCGCTTGCTTGCATTTGCTTGGCTGCTTTTCGGTCGGGTGATTTTGGCAGCTTTTGAGGCAAGCGCATGGGGGAGTGGGGGTTTTTGGTTCGCAGGGATGGAGGGGCAATGGCAGGGAAGGGGAAAAGGGAACCAGCTTAGGGGGCGGCAGACTGATATCCTCCTCCTCGGCGAGTGTGGCCAGGTTGGGCGGAGAGAATGAGCGTGCTCCCGGCATGCCCTGCTCCAGGTGACCCACTGCAACAGGCTGTCCTTTGTCTTCTGTCATGCCTAGGCAGCTGAAGCCAGTCTGTGCAGGAAGAAGTAGGGTTGTGGAAATAGAGGGCAAACCGTCAGGAAAGGGAGAGTCCTTGCTGAATACGGAGACACTGCGTCTGGGAAGTGGATCCCTGAGGGCGTCCTGGGCATTCGGCATGCTGGCCATACGCCGAAAGTCGCTGATCGACTGCTCCCTCAAACCAGCTGGCTTTGCAGGAAGAGACATCCGCACTATTTTCTCAGCTTTCGTTCCCCAAGGCATAGGGAGCAAGAAAAAATGTATTTTTTTTTATTTCAACTCACAAGAGCAGACGATTCACTCATCGTTGAATAATTGAGATATGATTGATTGAGATTGCAATAAATTCATAAAATATGGTGGCCAAATATTTTATTCAAGATCTGGCTTGGTGCGCGAATTGAAGTCAACAGGAATTACTGAGAACTCTATTTCAATGCTCAAGAGCAGACAATTTACCTATCGCTGAATCATTGAGATCATTGGCGTATATTTATAAAACATCCTGACCAAACCAAACACTTACAGAATTGAAACCATTAGTAAATTTTGCCTAATTTGATCTCCAACCGAAACATCATCCCTCCGGCTCGCCTCAGACTCAAAACAGGCCCTGCCTGAAAAGAAAAGTAAAGAAGCAAGCACCGCATGTGGCGTGACTTGGAGGAGATGCGATGTAGGGGTCGGGAGGCCTCGTGAACGTGGCGATGCTTGCGCTGGAGAGTGGCGAGGACGGCGGCGAGGCGCTGCTCGTCTAGCGCGAACTTGGCCGCCATGGCCTCGCTGATCCGCGTACAGGCCTCATCGAAGCTGTCCACGGCCAGGTCCAGCAGGATCAGCCCGTGCTTCAGGCAGACTGCAGGCAGTCTCTCTTTATGCGGCTGTTGGGGGTGATGAGTTTTTTCTTTTGAAATTTTTGTGATTGGCCATTTTTTTGGCTGACGTTACGAAGAATTTGGCCCCCCCCCCCAAAACTTTGCCCCCCCCCAAGATTTTGGCCCCCCCCCCCCCAAATTTGGCCCCCCCCAAGAATATGGCCCCCCCAAGATTTGAAATTTTTTTATTGGCTCATAATACTTCTCTGTACATATCTCGAAATTTAAACTCAAGGAATTTTCATGTAGATGATTAAATACCTACTTTTTTTGAAACATAGTTAGTCTATACCGAGATCGTCATGCTACTAGTTTGTCTATACTGCAATATAGGGCGTAGCGACTTTTCCAAAGGCTCGTCCTCAACATAGTTAGTCCTTAAACAAAGTTAGTCCTTACCAAGTTCATGAATGTTTTAAAGTGCTCAACTAGTAGGTACTGCCACAGTCATGACCTCGTCGAGGACGAGCATGCGTCTAAGCTTTTGAGTTGGAATCTTGAAAGGTACTCCTGGTAGGGGACAAGCCCCTACTCCTTGTAGGCATGCGCCCGCCATCCGGTATAGACTAACTAAAAAAGTAGGTGTTTAATCATCTACATGAAAATTCCTTGAGTTTAAATTTCGAGAAATGTAAATATAAGTATTATAAGCCAATAAAAAAATTTTCACATCTTGGGGGGGCATATTCTTGAGGGGGGGGGGGGGGCAATTTGATTAGGGGGGGGGGGGGGGCAAAATCGATTAGGGGGGGCATATTCTTGGGGGGGGGCAAATTCTTGGGGGGGCAAAGTCTTGGGGGGGGTTCGTAACATCAGCCATTTTTTGTAGTTTCAAAAGCGTAATGAAATGAAATGAAAGAATTACACCAAATTACACCAACAATCTCGAATGCTCAAAATTCAAATCTGTCTATTTTTTCAAAAGTCAAGCAATTTTGAAAAAAAAACAGATTGGAAATTTGAGCATTTTTGAGATTTGGGCAACTTTGACGCAATTAGATTTTAAACCAAAATAGAGATGATTTTGTCAATTTTTTTTCATTTTTGAATTAATAATGAGAAAAGAATTTTAAATGGCGATTTTAGTTTTCGTGAAGATAACAAGGGACAAGCTGGCGCTCTGTCAATAGAGCATCAGAGAATGCGGCCAAAATTCTACATTTAAGCTGGTGCAGGGCGTGGAAGGAGAGGAAGGCGACGTGGGGGCGGCCCCAGTGATGGTCGATGCCTTCCGCGTCCTCCTCGTACTTGATCCATCTGGCCGTCTCCTGCCACACTGCCTGCCCCGTCAACGGGTTCCAGTCCAGGTCGTACAGCTCCACGAACATCTGCACACAGCCCTCGCATCCACACCTCACCTTCATTTACCACCTAGCATATCTGGGGCACCGCATCTCATCCTTTCAGACTTCGAGAGACTAAGAGATCTGAGAACAAGACTAAAATGCTACAGCATGAGAAGCTTATGAATTCTCAATCATCAAAAAGATATAGACAAGATGCAAGCAATCGTGATACATTTTGATTTGAATTGAGAAATCATTTTGAGCAGAAATTTCATCTAAAAACTCCACTGATCATTCATAAGCAGGCGGAAATTTATGGCAGATTTTATAGCTTATTCTTCTGGTTTTGCACAAATGGTAAGCTATTTTTGAATTTTTGCGCGGCCGACGGCCGCCTGCCGCGGAGGGCAGGGCAGTCAGAGCTCCGGAGGCCGGAGGGCATGGGTGCGGAGGCCACGGAGCGTAGCCTGGCATGCGAAGCATGCTAGGCGAAGCGTAGGGGCCGTAGCACCCGTGCCCGGAGGCCGGAGGAGCTCTGGCGCCCTGCCCGAAGCGGCGGGCGGCCAAGGCCAGCTTAACCAGTTACCCCATTTTTGCGTCCGTCTGTCCGCATATATATATATGTGTCTTTCCGGGGGCGGGCCTCCGCGGTTTTTCAACGAAATTGGCTGATTTTTTGCATGAAGGTCCGACTGGGTGGTATCTCCAGGCCATTTTTTGCGCTTGACGTAATTTTGCGTTTTTCGCCCAAAACCCAAATTTTTGATGTTTCAAAGTACGAAAATTCATAAATCACTGGTTTTTCAACGAAATTGGCTGATTTTTTGCATGAAAGTCCGCCTGGGTGATATCTCTAGGCCATTTTTTGGGCTTGACGTAATTTTTCGATTTTTGCCCAAAACTCAATTTTTTGATGTTTCAAAGTACGAAAATTCATAAATCACTGGTTTTTCAATGAAATTGGCTGATTTTAGGCAGATACGTCCGTCGAGGTGCTATCTTGAAGCTGGCAAAAGGAATTTCCGAAATATTTGTTATTTCTCAGTTTATGGACAAAAACCTAAATTCTTGATGTTTCAAAAATTTGAACATGCATAAATCGATGGTTTTTCAATGAAATCAGTTGAATTTTGGCATGTACGTCTCTAATGGTGATATATTGAAGTTGATAATAGAATTTTTCGACACATTTATTATTTCTTGATTTATAGTCAAAAACCTAAAATCTTGATGTTTCAAAAATTCGAACATCCATAAATTACTGGTTTTTCAATAAAGTCAGCTTAGATTTGGCAGATACGTTTGCTGCGGCAGTATCTTAAAGCAGTTAAAAGGAATTGCTTAGCTTATTATCTGGAACAAAGGCCGCGCATCTTGGCAACAGCCGAGAATACCTTGTTTTTATTATTTTCAGTTTTAGCTTCATAAAAACCATCAGCTTTAATTTCAAAACACATGCCTGAAAAGGTACTGCTATGAGAAAAACATTCCAAAATTGGAGCAACAATTCAATACCTGTATAATTTAACTCATTGATGCATTTAAGGTTGATTCTAATATATTTCAATTGATTTTTTATTCAATTTATATGCATTTTAATTTTATTGTAGCTAAAAGTTTATTTAAACTTATATTTGATTTGCTTATATAGTATTTATTGAATATTTTTTTTGAATAAATATTGTTAACTTTCACTTCCATTTTTGTCTTCTTGTTGCCAAAATTTCCGCCTGCTTATGAATGAGCAGTGGAGTTTTTAGATGAAATTTCTGCTCAAAATGATTTCTCAATTCAAATCAAAATGTATCACGATTGCTTTGCATCTTGTCTATATCTTTTTGATGATTGAGAATTCATAAGCTTCTCATGCTGTAGCATTTTAGTCTTGTCTAGATCTTGGCCATGTGGAAACATATTTATTTGCCACATGAACAAGACTATGAGTTTGCCACATGACCCAGGACAATGACACTTTAGATAGGGATAAAATCAATTTTGGGGCTTTTTTATAAATTAAGTTTCGCGCCCTAGGAATAGGGCACTGCACTAGCGCCCTCTACGATTCCATAAAGCTCAAAAACCTATTGCATGCCAGCTAACCTGAGCATCACTTTATATAAAACTGCGCAGTTTCACTAAAATGAAACATTTCGATAATGGGTAGAACAGAAAATCGAAAAAATCGCACTCAAAAACGTGAATTGATTGGGAAATTTCTCCGTGTAACCATTGACAAAAGATGCACCATTGGAAAGCTGAATCAATTTGCCAAAACACGTAATTCTTAGTTTTTTCAATTTCGCTTTTGATGCAAAATGCGAGTGTGTCAAAGTGGGCAATGTCCTTATTTTTGAAGTTTTTCCTAGGGCGCGACAGCGCCCTAGTTATGAATGGGTGATCGAGTTTTTGGGTGGTTGCATGTCACGAGGTTCAGCGCCTTGGATATTGAATGAAACCATGGACATATATATATCAATCGAAAGCTCTCAATGAGATCTAGATGAGGAAAATCGTGAAATTTTGATTTTGGCCTTAGAAGTTTAGTAATTTTGAAAAAACCTCCAAAAAACGTTCAAAAACAGGACATTGCTAAATTTGAAGTGTTTTCATTTTGGAACTAAAGCGAAATCCTAGGGCGCGACAGCGCCCTAGTTATGAATGGGTGATCGAGTTTTTGCATGGTTTCCTGTCCCCGAATTGATTGGAAGACTGGTAGGTTGAACCCTAGGACATATATATATCAATCGAAAGCTCACAGTCTGCTCCAGATGACAAAATTCTTGAAATTTTGATTTAGGCCTCTGAATTTTAATAAATAACTAAAATATTAACTGAAATATATAAAAAAGGGAAACTGCGCAGATTTTTATGAACTGATGCTCAGGTTAGCTTCAATGCGATAGATCTTAATTTATGGAATTTTAGAGGAATTCCAATGACTTCGAGTAACGAATGGGCAATCGAGTTTTGCATGGTTGCATGTCACGAGCTAGAACTGCTTGGATATTGAATGAAACCCATAACATATATACATCAATCGAAAGCTCTCAATGAGATCTAGATGGCTAAAATCGTGAAATTTTGATTTAAGGCATAGGAATTTAGGAAATTTTGAAATAACCCAACAAAAATCTAATGTTTCAATTCAGTGAAACTGCGCAGTTTATAATAACTGATGGTCAGGTTGGCTCGCATGCAATAGATCTAAATCGTGAAAAAAATCCTACCAAAAAACCCCAAACGATGGCTTTTCCCTAATGATTGCTTGAAGCCTTGTTAATGTGGCAAGTAAATATGACTTCCACATGGCCAAGATCTAGACAAGACTAAAATGCTACAGTATCAGCCGCTTATGAATTGTCAATCATCAAAAAAAACTGGACAAGGTGTGACAAAATCGTGATAAAATTTGATTTATGGTATACCATTTTGAGTTAAAGTTTTCAAAGGTTCATTTATGAAATCCACTGATCATTCATAAGCAAGCGTCAATTTTGGCACAAAGAGGACATGAATTAGTGAAAGATGAAATAGAAAATATAACTTGTGAAATAAAAAAATAGGTTAAAATGTAATTAAATCGAAGAAATTCATCCAAAATTTTGGTCTTGATGAAATTATACATTTATTGAATGAAATAAATGTAACAAAACGAAACAAACCAAACTGAAATTAGTTAAAGTAAAGTAAAATTTGGCTGGCATTTGCAATATATCAATTTTTTGTTTTAATCTGAATCTTAATCTGAACTTTGCCATGTTTTTGTAAAAGGCTAAAAATGATTTAGTGCTAATACACAAATAACACAAGTTACAACACATAATAACACATAATACAAGTTCTAAACAAACATTATTTAAGCAAAAATTTAAGACAAAACAATAACTAGAATAATCCAGGTATCAGGGTTCCTATCATAAATTGCCGCCTGCTTATGAATGATCAGTGGATTTCATAAATGAACCTTTGAAAACTTTAACTCAAAATGGTATACCATAAATCAAATTTTATCATGATTTTGTCACACCTTGTCCAGTTCTTTTTGATGATTGACAATTCATAAGCGGCTGATGCTGTAGCATTTTAGTCTTGTTCAAAAATCGGAGAATTACGTGTTTCAGGAAATTTTCTGGTCTATCTTGTGATATTTTTTGTGGCATAAGTTTTCTGGCAAACTTTCTCAATCAATTCACGTTTGTAAAAGAGATTTGACTCGATTCTGTCATCTACCCATTTACCTAATGTTTCAATACAGCTAAACTGCGCAGATTTACAGTTCCACAGCCGTCATTTTTAAATTGATGCTCAGGTTGTCATAGGACTGAATCCTAGGGCGCGACAGCACCCTAGTTATGAATGGGTGATCGAGGTCCCAAGGCTCAGCGCCTTGGATATTGGATGAAACCTATAACATATATATATATATATATATATATATATATATATATATATATCAATCGAAAGCTCTCAATGAGATCTTGATGACGAAAATCGTAAAATTTTTGAATTTGGTTTTAGAATTTAAAAAATTTCGAAAAAAGGAAATAATATAATGTTTCAATTTAGGGAAACTGCAGGTTTTTATAAACTGATGCTCAGGTTACCTCGCATGCTATATGTTTGAGCTTCGTGGATCATAAATTTACCTACCAAACAACAACACCAAGCGATGGCTTTTTCCCAATGACTGTTTGAAGCCTTGTTTATGTGGCAAGTAAATATGTCTTCCACATGGCCAAGACCTAGACAAGACTAAAATGCTACAGCATGAGCTGCTTATGAATTGTCACTCATCAAAAAGAACTAGACAAGGTGTGACGAAATTGTGATAAATTTTGATTTAAATTATAAACCATTTTGAGTCAAAATTTTAACAGGTTCATCTACAAAATCCACTGATCATTCATAAGCAGGCGGCAATTTTGGCACAAAGAGGACAAAAATTAGTGAATGATAAAATAGAAAATACAACTAGTGAAATAAAAAAATATGTTAAAATTTCATTAAATGCTTTGAAGTTAAATCGAAGAAATTTTTCTGAATTTTTGGTCATGATGAAATTATAAGTTTACTAAATGAGGCGTAACAAAATAAAACAAACAAAATTAAAGTTAAATTGAAATTAGCTAAAGTAAAGTTAACTTTTGCTGGCATTTGCAATACGATCAATTTTCTCTTTTCAAATCACTTTTCAAATTTGACATGTATTTTACTGTAAGAGGCTAAAAATGATTTAGTAAAGTTCACAAATAACATAATTTAATCAAAAATTGAAGAAAATATAAAAACTAGAATAATCGAAATTATTATTATTATTTTATTTATTTTCTAACACATGTCCCATCAAGAGACGTAAAACCATCAAGAGACGTAATGACAAATTTCCTGCCATAAATTGCCGCCTGCTTATGAATGATCAGTGGATTTTGTAGATGAACCTGTTAAAATTTTGACTCAAAATGGTTTATAATTTAAATCAAAATTTATCACAATTTCGTCACACCTTGTCTAGTTCTTTTTGATGAGTGTCAATTCATAAGCAGCTCATGCTGTAGCATTTTAGTCTTGTCTAGTTTATATATTCTTTTAAATAATTAAAATTCTAAGCCCTAAATCAAAATTTGAAGAATTTTGCCATCTGCAGCAGCTTGTGGGCTTTCGATTGATATGTATATCTGGTACCATCGGCAGGCCAAATGTGGGACTCTTTTCTCCAAATTTTGTAATTGCCTTGAGCAAAAAGTCAAGGAAATACATCTACTACTAGTGGAATCTGCTGCTTGGACAGTTGCATTTTGTTTTTGGCGCGCAGTTCAGTGTCTCTTTCCATGCGCGCCCAAAAACAAAATGCAGATGACGCAGCAGATTCCACTAGTAGTAGATGTATTTCCTTGACTTTTTGCTCGAGGCAATTACAAAATTTGGAGAAAAGAGTCCCACATTTGGCCTGCCGATGGTACCAGATATTTCTTCCACTTTTAATATAGTATAAAATGTAAAAAAACTAATTTTATATTGTTGGTTATATATTTAATTTATATTTTATTCGATTTATAAAAAATTATAAATAAAAAAACTTGTTGAAAAAATATAACAAAAAATATTTGAAATTGAAAAATGCAATGTAAACTTATTGGCAACTTTTTTTTTTGATAAATTTTCTAGACTTAAACTTAGGCCAATCGATTTTTGGGAAAAAAGAGTTTTATTTTTGGCCTGGCGATGGTACCAGTTGTTTTCCCAACTTTAAACACACAAAAAGAAAAATAAATGCCTGACAAGGATTCGAACCTTCCAATTTCATCCATCTGCCCAAACGCTTACACCACTATACCACTGGTGCATATGACCACTTAATTTAACTGAAGAACTAAATACATGAGGCTCAGGGACCCGGGGAAGGGTGGTGGGGGAAGAAATGAATACCTACTATCGTCCATTGAATAGATGCGGAGAAGAAGGAGAAGGAGAAGGAGGAGGAGTTCGGACAAATGGTTTTTTGCATTTTTCACAGTAAAACAAATAGTTTTGGGCAAAAGTCAAAAGATAAACTATAGTCAATTCGATGTTGATCTTTCCATTGCAAAAAGAATTAAAACGATTGGAGCTTTCTGTGACGAGCAGCAGCCTTATCAAAATTGAGATCTAGCAATAACCTCTAAAATGTACACCTAGGTCGAAAAGAGGGGCTGGGCGCTGACACTCCGCTAAAGCTCCGTTCGCGCCAGCCCAATATGTCCTAGGGTTCAACCTACCAGTCTTCCAATCAATTCGGTGACACGCAACCATGCAAAAACTCGATCACCCATTCATAACTAGGGCGCTGTCGCGCCCTAGGATAGTTTTTGCTGAAAATTACGCTACGACCGAGGATCAATTTTTGTGTCATGATGCCCACTGCTGCTTGTAAGTCCGAAACATTAGACGGGTGAGTGGGGCATATGATGGAATTTAGAGCAAGCAAGGGCTTCGATGTGACCTTGTAGGGGTCCTCGTCGGCAGGACGGTCTTTGGTGGACGGTGCAAACCAGAGGCCGGAGTCCGGGGGCTGCTGCTTCTCCTCTTCATCGGAGGCGCCGGTGGTGACGGTGTCGGGGGGACTCTCTGCCTCCGCCTTCCCAAGCTCCATCCTTGACACTCGCAGCTGCAAGCTCCCGGCTCGGGATAGGAGGAGGGAATCAATAGCACCGAATGCCAGCTAATTAGGTAAGAGGGGTTGAGGGACAGCGCTCTGATTGCTATGAGGCATATTGCTGATTGATTGAGGCTAAATGAAGCTGGCTTGGAATGCTCAGCTTTCCATGTTCTAGGATTTAAAATGGTGTAAAGTAAAAGCGTCAATGGCTTTCCCAGCCATCATCATAATCCTAAGACAGGGATCCTAGGTGCTCAAACTTCTGCTAAAGATTAGCCAACAAAATGCCTGGCCCTGGTTTCGAGGAGACTGTAGTCAGCTAAAAAACCTTAGTGCCGTTCTGCGACAATCAGTGTACCGGGAAAGGGAAGCTATGGGGTCATATGACCCCGCCCAATTAGGCATGGATAATGGAGATGATCGCATAAAGCTGTTAGGGGGCGGAGTCGTGAGAAGGGTGTCAGAGCGATTGCGGGAGGAAACGCTGGCAGTGTCTCTCTGTGGCCCTGCCCATGTTAGTGCTGACACTGACACTCAGGCCGAAATAACAGACTCGTTTAGGGGCTCGCGTCTACATTACACCCAGCCTCGCCCCCCCCTATCCTCTTCTATCTCTGCTGCTGCCCCCCTATCGGTGGAGGCAAGTTTCGAAGTAGGATGGGAGGGGCATCAATTCGCAGGCATTGACAAGCGAAGCGAATGGCCCTCCTCTTCGTTAGTGCAATCAATCTGGTACGAAACTACAGCATTTCCCCCAGTTTGGGAAAGAAGTTTACGCATGAGAGGGCTTTGGAGTCCTTACCTGATTGGTGCTGAGTGCAGCCCGTCTGGCTCTCTCCTCCTCCTCGGAGATCCTGAAAGAAGCAGTTGCAGTCCATGAGATGCGGGTTGGAGAGGGTAACTGAAGGCGAATGGTGGGTAGGAGAGCTTGCGTGGGCGCTGCGTCGGCCTCCTCATCCTGCTCCACATCCTCCGCACCTGTCAAAGGGGCCTCGGATATCGCAACTGTAGGCTGATTTTGCCCCAGTTTTTGACCAAACTGAAAGGATTGGAAATAGTAAAAAAATTGACAAAGATTTACGATAAAAAGTTTGATAGGCAAAAACTCGAGTGGTAGTCGTCTTTAACTCCAAATTTCTTACTACCTTGAAGTTTAGATTACCCTGAAGTTTAATCAATTCTAAAACAAAGTAAAAATGCTGGACGAAAATTCGAAACATATTGCAGCGATTTGATATTTTTTGAAGTTTTGTGGCTCCCGCCTAACCTTCAGTGAGAGGCTCTAGCGCCAGGTCCTGGCCTTGGCCGCGATTGGGGTACATTTTGCCGCTCTAGCCTTGCAAGGTGTCCGATAAAGCCCTCTTTCACCAGCAAAACGTCACTGCCTTTTCCCTTCCAATCAACTCTAAGCCTCCGGCCAACAAGCCTTCCCAGTCAACCCACATTCTCCAGATAACACCGAGCCCTGTGGCGGGCTTAAACCGCGCAGTCTTCGGGATAGGCTAGATGGACTAGAAGCCTGTCAGGGGGGAAATAGGACTCCGTACACCTTCTCCACAGCTCAACCTCCCCCATATGCCCCCTTTCCCACCTCCACCACTCAACCCAGATGCCTATCCCCTCTTCTCAATGGGGGGAGGGAGCTCAGCTGGACACTGGTGCTCTGGCTTGGCCTTCAGCCAAACGCATCCCTCCAGGCCCAAGCTTAGCTGGTCTCTGTCAAATGTTTCTGCCTAAAACTGACAGAAAAACAGCTCACAGAGGGAGGCAGGAAATAGCCCCGGAGAGACAGGAAATGCAGGCCCTCACAAAGAGGTCTGTTAAAGAGAGTGCATGAGGAAGAAAAAGGGAGGGCGCAGTGCTTGTTTGCCTAACCGATGGCGAACTGAATGCCGGGCATCCGACTAGAGCGGTGGGCTAGGCTGCTTCTTTTTTCAGCCTCCTCCTTTCACCGGTCCACTGCAATATTGCTGCTGCAAATAAAGGAGCAGCTAAATGAGCTTCTGGATTAGTGTAGATGAGGTAAATGAGCCTGTCAATAGTGGCCAGGCCTTTTCTAGAAAAATCTGGCGACCGCAAAGGACATGTAGGAGGGTGGTGAGAGCCTGTGGGAAAGGCCATAGGGTAGAGGAAGGGCTGATGGGTAGAACTTACACCCCATGAATATTGCCCCCCCCCCCATAATATTGCCCCCCCATGAATATTGCCCCCCCCCATGAATATACCCGCCCCCCCAGGCGTTTTGATGGCAAATTTCGCTCTCATGTTGCTCAGCAATTATTGCCCCGCCCCCCATGATTACCTACTAGTTAGTCTATACTGTGTTCGTCATGCTACTAGTTAGTCTATACCGGATGGCGGGCGCATGCCTACCAGGAGTAGGGGCTTGTCCCCTACCAGGAGTACCTTTCAAGATTCCAACTCAAAAGCTTAGACGCATGCTCGTCCTCAACGAGGTCATGACTGTGGCAGTACCTACTAGTTAGTCCTTACCGAGTTGAGCACTTTAAAACATCAATGAACTCGGTATAGACTAACTAGTAGGTACTGCCATAGTCATGACCTCGTTGAGGACGAGCATGCGTCTAAGCTTTTGAGTTGGAATCTTGAAAGGTACTCCTGGTAGGGGACAAGCCCCTACTCTTGGTAGGCATGCGCCCGCCATCCGGTATAGACTTACTAGTAGCATGACGAACACGGTATAGACTAACTTGGTTTAGACTCATGGGGGGGGCAATATTTGCTGAGTACTGTTTGACCTAAAATTTGCAAGAAATATTCATGGGGGGGGGCAATATTCATGGGGGGGCGGGTATATTCATCGGGGGGGGGGGATAATTCATGGGGGGGGGGGGGATAAGTCCATGGGGGGGGATAAGTCCATGGGGGGGGGGGGAATATTCATGGGGTGTAAGTTCTACCCATCAGCCAGAGGAAGAGGATGCAAAAAAGGTTGGATGCCGGGAGTACACTGAGGCGGGGTGGAGAATGTAGATGCAGGGGCGTGAAACGGTGCACATGCCTTGCGCGCATTTGCAGGAGAGTGCTGGTAGGCTGAGGATGTTTTCTGAGGCCGCCAATCAATGCGGCATTCTAGCGAGAGGTGCTGTTTTTTCCCATGCACTACTCCGCACCCCCTAGTGACTGGAGGTGGTGGAGGGCCTGGAGATGGGAGCCATTTTGAGGACAGGAGGTTAAGGAGGTGAATTTTGGCAGAAAAACTTTGTTGGTTGTTCGAATTTTGGCCGAATCTGGTACGAAACTACAGCATTTCCCCCAGTTTGGGAAAGAAGTTTACGCATGAGAGGGCTTTGGAGTCCTTACCTGATTGGTGCTGAGTGCAGCCCGTCTGGCTCTCTCCTCCTCCTCGGAGATCCTGAAAGAAGCAGTTGCAGTCCATGAGATGCGGGTTGGAGAGGGTAACTGAAGGCGAATGGTGGGTAGGAGAGCTTGCGTGGGCGCTGCGTCGGCCTCCTCATCCTGCTCCACATCCTCCGCACCTGTCAAAGGGGCCTCGGATATCGCAACTGTAGGCTGATTTTGCCCCAGTTTTTGACCAAACTGAAAGGATTGGAAATAGTAAAAAAATTGACAAAGATTTACGATAAAAAGTTTGATAGGCAAAAACTCGAGTGGTAGTCGTCTTTAACTCCAAATTTCTTACTACCTTGAAGTTTAGATTACCCTGAAGTTTAATCAATTCTAAAACAAAGTAAAAATGCTGGACGAAAATTCGAAACATATTGCAGCGATTTGATATTTTTTGAAGTTTTGTGGCTCCCGCCTAACCTTCAGTGAGAGGCTCTAGCGCCAGGTCCTGGCCTTGGCCGCGATTGGGGTACATTTTGCCGCTCTAGCCTTGCAAGGTGTCCGATAAAGCCCTCTTTCACCAGCAAAACGTCACTGCCTTTTCCCTTCCAATCAACTCTAAGCCTCCGGCCAACAAGCCTTCCCAGTCAACCCACATTCTCCAGATAACACCGAGCCCTGTGGCGGGCTTAAACCGCGCAGTCTTCGGGATAGGCTAGATGGACTAGAAGCCTGTCAGGGGGGAAATAGGACTCCGTACACCTTCTCCACAGCTCAACCTCCCCCATATGCCCCCTTTCCCACCTCCACCACTCAACCCAGATGCCTATCCCCTCTTCCTCAATGGGGGGAGGGGAGCTCAGCTGGACACTGGTGCTCTGGCTTGGCCTTCAGCCAAACGCATCCCTCCAGGCCCAAGCTTAGCTGGTCTCTGTCAAATGTTTCTGCCTAAAACTGACAGAAAAACAGCTCACAGAGGGAGGCAGGAAATAGCCCCGGAGAGACAGGAAATGCAGGCCCTCACAAAGAGGTCTGTTAAAGAGAGTGCATGAGGAAGAAAAAGGGAGGGCGCAGTGCTTGTTTGCCTAACCGATGGCGAACTGAATGCCGGGCATCCGACTAGAGCGGTGGGCTAGGCTGCTTCTTTTTTCAGCCTCCTCCTTTCACCGGTCCACTGCAATATTGCTGCTGCAAATAAAGGAGCAGCTAAATGAGCTTCTGGATTAGTGTAGATGAGGTAAATGAGCCTGTCAATAGTGGCCAGGCCTTTTCTAGAAAAATCTGGCGACCGCAAAGGACATGTAGGAGGGTGGTGAGAGCCTGTGGGAAAGGCCATAGGGTAGAGGAAGGGCTGATGGGTAGAACTTACACCCCATGAATACTGCCCCCCCCCCATAATCTTGCCCCCCCCATGAATATTGCCCCCCCCCCCCATGAATATACCCGCCCCCCCCATGAGTTTTGAAGGCAAATTTCGCTCTCATGTTGCTCAGCAAATATTGCCCCCCCCCCCCATGGTTTCCTGCTGGTTGGTGTAGACTGTGTTCGTCATGCTACTAGTTAGTCTATACCGGATGGCGGGCGCATGCCTACCAGGAGTAGGGGCTTGTCCCCTACCAGGAGTACCTTTCAAGATTCCAACTCAAAAGCTTAGACGCATGCTCGTCCTCAACGAGGTCATGACTGTGGCAGTACCTACTAGTTAGTCCTTACCGAGTTGAGCACTTTAAAACATCAATGAACTCGGTATAGACTAACTAGTAGGTACTGCCACAGTCATGACCTCGTTGAGGACGAGCATGCGTCTAAGCTTTTGAGTTGGAATCTTGAAAGGTACTCCTGGTAGGGGACAAGCCCCTACTCTTGGTAGGCATGCGCCCGCCATCCGGTATAGACTTACTAGTAGCATGACGAACACGGTATAGACTAACTTGGTTTAGACTCATGGGGGGGGCAATATTTGCTGAGTACTGTTTGACCTAAAATTTGCAAGAAATATTCATGGGGGGGCGCAATATTCATGGGGGGGCGGGTATATTCATCGGGGGGGGGATAATTCATGGGGGGGGGATAAGTCCATGGGGGGGGGGGAATATTCATGGGGTGTAAGTTCTACCCATCAGCCAGAGGAAGAGGATGCAAAAAAGGTTGGATGCCGGGAGTACACTGAGGCGGGGTGGAGAATGTAGATGCAGGGGCGTGAAACGGTGCACATGCCTTGCGCGCATTTGCAGGAGAGTGCTGGTAGGCTGAGGATGTTTTCTGAGGCCGCCAATCAATGCGGCATTCTAGCGAGAGGTGCTGTTTTTTCCCATGCACTACTCCGCACCCCCTAGTGACTGGAGGTGGTGGAGGGCCTGGAGATGGGAGCCATTTTGAGGACAGGAGGTTAAGGAGGTGAATTTTGGCAGAAAAACTTTGTTGGTTGTTCGAATTTTGGCCGAAAATAGTTGTTGGTGTTTCAGGTGCGGTGTGAGACTGTTCTCCAGGTGGAGTTATTGATGACGAACAATGAACAGTAGAGGTGCAGACAGACCCTTAAAAGAGGCACGCTAATATGCCATGGGCATTGAACTTGAAGTGGTGCTCACATACAAAGGCACCTGACTAGACTACCGGACGGGCAATACGCAAGCTTTTCAATGCCTAAAGAGGTCCAAAAAGGAGGCCCTAATTACCTCCCATACGGCCAAACGTGAACAATACCGAAATTGTTGGCAGCAAAAAAACGCTCAATCCATTTAGCAAATCCGCCTAGGCCATTTATTCGCCTTATCTAGTCATGGAGGCGGCGGAGAGAATCAATTCTCGGCAGTAGAGGCAGGCAGGAGTTTGCAGCTGGCACAAAGGTCTAGATAAGGGGCCTCCTAATCGATGCTTGCTCAGGGGATGAACGCGAAAAAAGACGCCTACTCGTACTCAACAGCAGCACCTGTGACTGGAAAACACAGGGGGCAGAGAGATAGTAGGAGATAAATTTGTGAGCAGTGCAGCGGTTGAGACGTCAAGGCTGGGAGAGAGCAAATAGACAGCTTCTCTTGTTTGTGCACAATGCGGCGCGCGGAAACCAAAGAAAGACTGGTGGGATGGGAATGGCTCGGATGTGCTCAGGCCTCTTTTTACGATGGCAAAATGCCGCACACTTTGTGCTTATTGCTTCCGGTGTGGGCTGTTAAGCAAGGTTGTGTCGTTCAGGCAGGCCAATTTTTCCGCTGATATCATGTCTGCGGTGTGAAAATTGGCTTGGCTAGACTATTAGTTTTTTGGAAATTTTTTTGCGGCTTTTTTTTGCGCTTTCATCTAGTTTTAGGTTGAAAACAGATGACGTTTTCGCAGTTGAATAGTTTAAGAGCAGTGCATCAATTCCACAAAAAGAATAGAATTTCAAAGCAACCATCACAAAATCAGGCGCTAGAAGATTGTTGGAGCAGGGGCTTTACGTGATAGATATTTGACGAAGAGGTGCTTCCAAATAGGCCGCCACCGCTTCCAGCTGAAAATCTTGCTTTTTTGAAAAGGCTCAATTTTAACAAGCCATAAATTAAAAAAAAACTTTTTATCAAAACTTTCTAAGCCCTTTCTAACCTTCAAACCTATCTTCTGGATCATAGTTATTCTGAAACAGCTTGATTCTAGCAATTTTTCTGGTGATTCTTCAAGGGAGAGTGCCAGTAATGACTGTGTGCCAGTTGAGCCAAATCATATTTTGACTCTGAAGATATTAGGAGATATGCTGTACCTTGGCCTTGAGGAGGCCGATTTGAACGGGTTCCTTGGCGACGATGCAGAGCAGCTGCTCCGCCACCCGACGCACGCCCACCTTGCCCTCCTGCAATCACACTTTTCAACGCCCCACACCACACTGCTTACGGCTTCCAAGCATGGATAGGATGCAATCGATACCAAGGCCATGGGCCAGGCTTTGCTTTGACATTGTGAGCCTCGAATACCAATTTTTTTCTCGGAAAATTTGCTTTTATTTAAATTTCGCAGCCTATGCGAGCCTAACGACTGCTGCAATTGAATTGTGAGTTTTCCAAAAGGCCCCACCTCGCAGCTGAAAAGCATGGTCTGCAGGGCGTCGTTGTGAAAGAGGTCCAGTCCATGCTTCTCGTAAGCGTTCCAGATGGAACTCACCATAGCCCCTAGAAACCAAATCACACCTTTTCTTCTCATCTTTATGCTGCTGCCATTACCACATCAAAATAGGCTCAACGTTCGATAGGCAAGTCGCAAGCAATCCTAAAAAGCCTGATTATAGCCACGTTTTTGAAAAAATACAACATTAAGAGGCAACAAGGTATTCTCGGCGGTTGCCAAGATGCGCGGCCTCACCACAAGACACCACCTAGATGAAAATGCATGCCAAAATTCAACAGATTTCAGTGAAAAACCATGAATTATGCATGTTCCGATTTTTGAAACATCAAGATTTTGGGTTTTTGACCATTTATCAGGAAATACTAATTATTTCAAAAATTCCTTTTGCCAGCTTCAAGATGTAACTATCATGGACGTACATACCAAAAATCAGCAAATTTCATTAAAAAACCGGGGACCTATGCATGTTCAAATTTTTGAAACATCAAGATTTTGGTTTTTTGACTATAAATCAAGAAATAATAAATATGTCAAAAATTCCTTTTGCCAGCTTCGAAATGTTACTTAGACGGACGTATCTGCCAAAAATCAGCTAATTCCATTGAAATACCAGTGATTTAGGATTTTTCGTATTTTGAAACATCAAAAAATTGAGTTTTGGGCGAAATTCAAAAAATTACGCCAAGCACCAAAAATGGTCCCGAGGCACCGCCTAGGCGGACCTTCATGCAAAAAAACAGCCAATTTCGTTGAAAAACCGCGGAGTACGGGCATGCCACACACACACACACACATATATATATATATATATATATATATATATATTTATATATATATATATATATATATATATATATATATATATATGCGGACAGACGGACACAAAAATGGGGTAACTGCTTAAGCTGGCCTTGGCCGCCCGCCGCTTCGGGCAGGGCGCCAGAGCTCCTCCGGCCTCCGGGCACGGGTGCTACGGCCCCTACGCTTCGCCTAGCATGCTTCGCATGCTAGGCTACGCTCCAGGGCCTCCGCACCCATGCCCTCCGGCCTCCGGAGCTCTGACTGCCCTGCCCTCCGCGGCAGGCGGCCTTCGGCCGCGCAAAAATTAACCAGTGCTTTGTCACCATTAAAGATTTGTTTGCAATTAGGGGAGCCTCAAAGGCGAGAAACATTCCGAAAATGAGCTAGCACTTTTTCAGGCCTACAGCAAAAGAAGCTCGTCAATCGATAGACCAATCCCAAGCAAACAGCATGATTATAGCAACCTTTTAGGTGTAGACTCATTAAAGATTTGTTTAAAATTTGGAGAACCCTCAAAGGCAAGAAACAGTCAGAGAATAAGCCAACCCTTTCGCAGGCCTACAAAACTTGAAGCTTGAATACCAGTGACAATGGCGTCATTCTCAGAGTAGCCGACGTAGGCCAATAACTCCCCGTCCCTGTTCAGCAGCATGGTGGCCAGCACTGTCCCCGTGTTTGCCTGCGTCAGCACGGAGGTCAGAGCTCGCGGCTTCAGCATCCTTCTTCTTCTACTCCTCCCTCTTTTCCTTCTCTGACCACTACTCCTTCTTCTGCCCCTCCTCCCTCTCTGACCAATCCACCTTTGTGCTTTCGGTCCATATGCGCAGTTTGACGGCTAGCCTGAGCATCCAAGGCTCCCAGCGCCCGCTTAGGGTGGCCTGATTCATGGATCCACTGGTCAGCTGAGGCGAATTGCTAGTATCGGCGATTCTTGAAAGCAGCGGGCACGATGAGTCTGAACACGGCGCATCTGCAGGGTCAAACGGAGGGCGTCCTCATCTACAACGGCGAGATGTTGGCTTTCTTTGACTCTTGGGGGGCTGAATTCGTTTTGGAGACCCTGACAAATCATTGGGGAGGTGGGAGGAGAAGGAGAGCTGTTGCAGGATCCTGCTGTACATCAAGAAGGTGCAGCTGAAGTTCGAGAAGGCCCCCGAGTCCGCCATGAAGGGCGGCCACAGCGGGGAGCTCTTCCTCACCTCCCACCGGGTAAGTCATCCTTATCTATCGCTTCCTCTATATTCCCACCACACGCTGCTTATTAGTGGATGAGCTAGAAAAGAACAGCACTGGTGCCAAATATTGCCCTCCAGATTTGAGGGGTGCCATCAAAACTCTAAATTGGCAGGGTTGGGTTATCATCTGAAACAGTCCCTAGAAGACCACATAGAGCCATTATTGGTTCAAATGTTGCCACCACATTTGAGGTGCCTTCAAAACTCTAATTTCGCATCCACTTGTCAGGTTCAGTATCATCTGAAACAGTCCCTAAAAGGCCACATCGAGCCATGGATTTGAGAAGAAAGAAACGGAAGGAAAATGAGGCAGGATTTCAGATAATCTTCCGCTCCGCCAAACGAGGGGATCGCCTCCAGTCCTTCTGCCTGCCCTTTCACTGCTTGCGCCGGGTGAAGCTGGAGCAGCCTGTCTTCGGCCCCAACTATCTACAAGGCGCCTGCCAGGCCCAGCCAGGCGGCAATTTCGAGGTTGGTCCTATTTTTGCACTCGCTACAAAGCTCTGCTCAGAATTGTCTGGCCCTGAACATGGAACAAGAGGATCATAACTGTTTATAATTTCTCTTTGTACGGCAATTCAGTCTTCAAACAGGCCCTGAACAGAGTTGAAATGGTGTTGAACAAAATGGCGGCGGAGATGAAGGGGCTGGATTGAAGGGTGAGGTGGACTGGACGTTGACTTTCGACAAGGGCGGCTGCATCGACTTCGGCAAGGCCTTGCTCAAGGCTACTGACATGGGTAGGTCTTTTCGAACCAAATTAGTATGGGCTCTCTGCAAAGTTTGACGTTGACTTTTAAACTGGATCCATTGGAGACTGGATTGATTGATGTATACCAATGCTTCGAAACTAGAGTGTGTCTTAAAATCGGAACTAACTACTACGGCATTGCAGGCCATTGCTGTCTGAAACCTAACCTATCTTGGCAAAATAATTGAAAGATGAACAAACTGAAAGCAGCGGCTGCAAAAGAGCGATTAAGGGCAAAGGGAAAAGCAGTTGCAGCCAGTCGGTTCCAGCCCATGATGGCGCCGCCGCCGTATGCTCCGCCCCCCGGTGGCTTCTTCAATCCCCCACCCTCCTACTACGTCCCGGGCGACCGAACCTATCACGGCTTCGCTCCGCCTGTCAACGTATTTCCGGACCTACCACCTGGTTTAGTTCTCTTCCCGCTAAAAATGCAGAGCTCTCAGTTTCAGGTTTCAAGCAGATCAAAGACAGCTAGGATATTTTAATTGCCGAAGGCAAAATGTTTTTGATTGCTCCTTTTTTCTACCATTTCATCTCAGTACCAGGACTGTTCAAATGGAGTATTTTTGGCTGATTTTCGGTCGATTGTTCCATTTTTTATATTATTTCATTTCTGCACCAGGACTGTCCAGACGAAAGTCCATTTCCATAAACCTGCCAGTTGAGGCTCAAATTCAACTGCTGCTGGGATGATAGATCCATAGCATATTTTAATAATAATTTAATTAATTTAAAAAAAGTGCCTAGGCAACTGCGAGTTTGCAGAGTCCGGCGTGTTCATGTACGAAGCGCCGCCTCCGTACGCCGGGATTGGAGGAGAGCCAGCTCACCAGCCGCCCTACCCAGCCAACGGCCCGGTCCAGGACCCCAACGCACCGCCTCCTGTATCTTTTTTTTTCGCAAACAAAAATCTGTGCGCCAGTTTCGATTTATTTATTACATTGGACAGTGTTTCGCAATAGTGTTATGTAACATTAATTTGTTTAATCTCCAAAGAATTGTTTGCACATTCGCTTATTTTTGTCTAGTTTCACATTCGACAATGTTTCTCAAAATTGAGGCGTGTCATGTTAAATTTAATTTGTTTAATTCCGTAAAAAAAATTCGGTCAAATGTTTATAAAACTGAAAAATCAGTTAGATTTATAGAAAGATAGTTGGTGAAGCATATCCTTTCCGGTGTATGATCTTGCGATGAAGAGCAGCGTACATTACAGAGCTATGATGAGGCAACGACGGAAGGCTTGCGTCAACGGTCCAATGCGCACTAGTTTTTTCGGCCACAGCAAGTCCGCTTTTTACATTCCTCCATCCTCCGCCAGAAAAGCATTGAGCGCTTTTGTAATGTTGAAATTTCACGGATAAATGGTTGCCGGTACTGAACGTGCTTGCTACATGTTGTGATACTATATTCCCATCCCAGCCACTAATCTGAGTGTTGTTTCGGTGATAACTCCATCACATTCAAAGTCTGGTCGCGGATCTACTGCAATCATCTGTCAACGATGCCATTTGGACATCTTTAGAGCCACTTTATGGGCGAGTCATGAGGTGCAAAAAAGGATTGCCATCCAAACCCTACCCCTTTTCCATTCCTCTTTAAAATGGCGCAAAATGTGGTGGTCAAATCTAAATTTGATTGTTGCAAGCAAGCTAGTGTTTTTCTACCGATTTTAATGCGTATGGAAAAAGAGTTTGATAAGTACAAACTGCAAACGCCCCAGAAGCTGATTTCAACATTCATTCACCTCTTCGCACTTGGGAGAGTTGCATCATTGAAAAAGAAGACTTTGAAGATCGCGAAATTGACAATTACCATTTACCAACAAATGCATTATTAAATGCACCAAGATAAACATATGAATCAATACAATACATCAATAAATTCGACTAGTTCCGGAGCGAAATTACTGACAAACTCTGACAAAGGAAAGACGGCAGCAAAATATCATAGAGTTCTCTTTTGGTCTAAGGAGCAGTGTTGACTGAAGGCTGTCAGGCTCTGGCTTTTCTGGCCGCGAGCAGGCGACGTCGGAGTCGAATGAGTCTCTTCAGCTTGGCCAAGCGCAGGGCTCGATGCTTGGCCA
Source organism: Ptycholaimellus sp. GST1_10 (assembly GCA_030248095.1). Taxonomy (NCBI): domain Eukaryota; kingdom Metazoa; phylum Nematoda; class Chromadorea; order Chromadorida; family Chromadoridae; genus Ptycholaimellus; species Ptycholaimellus sp. GST1_10. The sequence goes on along the minus strand of JASANA010010980.1, from coordinate 67,833 downwards.
GTCGTGCCCTAGCAAAGGATCATTTTCTTTCGGGAACCATTTACCAACCCCTTTCACCTCGGTTGAAAATTATTCAATTTGAAAAAAGCAAATTATTTTTCAAAAATACAAGATTGTTTCATGTTTTAAATTAAAGTAACGATTAATTTTTTTCAAAAATTACAAAATTGAATCTTTTTAACTGTAAAATTAAAATTTAAAAAAATTTAAAAAGTTGTAAGTTCAAAAAATTTAAAGGTTAAAAAAATTCAAACTAATAATTTGCCAGAAATTTCAAAAAATGACTCTAACATATGACTTAAACCAGTTTTAAAAAAGTCCTGGAAAAAATGGGGCCAACCGGAGGCGGCTCTTGTTCTTGGCCTTGGCGAGGAGGCTGCGATGGATGCGCTGGAGTCTGGCCTGCGTCCGCTGGCGCCAGGCTTTGAGACGCAGCTGGCGCAAGGCCGCCTCTTTCCGTCGCGATGGACGGCCCACCACCGAGGATGGCTCTGCACAAATCTTTTCGTCACCCTACCTTTCAGAGCAGCCAGCCAAATTCTCTCCCATCAGCCAATGCGTTTCCATAGCCCGCGAAGTGATGTTTCAAAGTACAGAGGGGCCAATCAGAAATCCAGAGAGGATAATATTATTATGGCAAACCTAAGCTTGCATTGTCAGCAGAAGGCTGTGGGCTGGCCTCAGCGGGTTCGGCGGAGCTCTTTGCCTTGTTCTCTCCTGCCGTCTTTTTCCCAGATTTCATTCGCTGAAATAGCAGCCTCAATCGACATTTATGCGGTGCTGAGCTAGCAGAGCAAGCCTCAAGTCTCAGCCGGAGCAGATAGCGCTGGTAGGGGCTGAGACGGGAGAGGTAGAGACCGAGCGGGGTCAGACTCCCGTCCTTGCCGCGGACGAGCACTTTGCGCGGCTTCTCCTCTGCGGTCGGAAGACTAGGCTTCGGCAGCGGTTTGGGCTGGCAATATTTTGAGGCTTTTAAAAAAAACTTAGATTTGGATAAACAAAATCGAATTTAGGTAAATAATTGGTAATAAGGCCCATTATCTTCCTGAACTTGGCAATATTTGAAGCTTAAAAAAACTTTCAGATTTGTATGAACAAAATCGAATTTAGGTAATAAAATGGTAATTTGACCAATTATCTACGACCTCCAAAAACATGGACTTGTGAACCTCGGGCGGGGGCAGAGGCTTCGGCTGTGAATTCCGGCTGAGTTTGAGCGAAACTCGACGAGTTTTAGAGGTTCGAAGGCGACGGCGAAGAATGCTGCGCAGGATGGACTGCCGTTTTAGGGATGATCTTCTTGGTACGAGGCCTGTTTTTGCTTCTGGAACATGCTTATCAATTTTCATTGCTTTCGAAAGTTTGCTTAATTATTTGCGTGAAAAGTTCCGAAGCGGAACAAGGTAATATCGGCTGCCGCCAATAGATGCGCGGCCTTGATCCTTAGCAGGTTGTCATGTTTCATTTAGACCTATTGTTGAATATTAATTCTTATAATATATCTTAAACAATGTTTTTCCAATATTTTTCACCCTTTATGAAAAATTGTTTTCTGAGGTTTCGATTCAGTAAATTATACTATTTTAATGTTTAATACTATTTTAAAATAAAATGCACTTTTTCGAAAAAATTTCGAAATTTGAGCCCCCAATTTTCGAGGTTTTTTGATCATAAATCTGGAACAAATCAAAATTGCGCCAAGCGCACAAAAACGTCCCGAGCCACCACCTAGACGGACCTCCATGCAAAATTTTAGCCAATTTCATTGAAAAACCGAGGAGTATGGGCTCCGGAACCACAACCTCATATATATATATGCGGACAGACGGACGAAAAATGGGGTAACTGTATAAGCGGGCCTTGGCCGCCCGCCGCTCCGTGCAGGGCGCCAGAGCTCCTCCGGCCTCCGGGCACGGGCGCTACGGCCCCTACGCTTTGCCTAGCATGCTTCGCATGCTAGGCTACGCTCCGGGGCCTCCGCGCCCATGCCCTACGGCCTCCGGAGCTCTGACTGCCCTGCCCGTCGCGGCAGGCGGCCTGCGGCCGCGCAAAAATTACTTTCATGGCTTGTATTGGGCAGAAAGACGTGGAAACTAGAAATGTCGTTAGATAAAAAGTGACAAGAGGAATAGTCAAATATAAAGTTAAAAACTCCTCTAAAAAGAAAGTATAAACGAAAATTAGCAACCATTATTTATCATTTAGATGACTGATTAATAAATTGACTGAATTAGCCTATTGCTAAAATATGGTCAGAGCAATAGAAAATACAAACAGAATCAAATAAATATAAAAATCCAACTATACACACATAAAACAAAGATAAACATACGATTAGAAATTTTTAAAAAATTTGAAGTTTGTAAATGTATTGTCGACGCCATGTTACAGCTCAGCTTATTGGCCAAGCTTCAAAATTACGCAACACGGATAAAATCACGAGTTGCTCTAGGTACCATCGGCAAACCAAAAGTGAACTATCTATGCCATGTAACAGAGGTTTACGCATGAGATTTAAAACTCTGATTGTCTTGTTAGTGCCAGCAAAACTGCGCGCTGGCAACTATTCCTTAACGTGCTGGACTTTTATGTATGGTTGAGCCACAAAATGGCTTGTTTGATTGTTTGTTTTTATTCTAACATCCAACACAGTTGGGACTAGAAAGTAGGGAAACAAGTCTTACTCTGTTCTATTACCTTCATCATACTACTACTAAAATCAAGTCAATTTCCAATTTGGCTAAGTGGTGCATCAAAACATCATTTTTCTAGCTGGCTTTACACGACTCGCGCAGTTTTTTGCAAGCAACTCAGCTAAGGAAACTTAATTAAAAATTAAAATTCAAACTACAGAGCTAAATTTTAATTAAAAATTAAAATTCAAACTTAAATGTGCAAAAAAAAACTACATTTGAATTTTGCAAGTAAAATGACACTAACATAAACTTATTGTAGATACAAATTTTGTTGCTAAGACGGAAGAGTAGGAAGTTTTGTTGCGTGAAATCAACTGACTGGCGAGCGGCGTTGTGGGTCGAGTGAGCGGGGCTGGCCGGCCGATGGCCTGTAGGACGCTGGCTGGATCCGTGCACGATTCTGACCGCTTCACCTCGCACTTTTCCCACTCATCGACTGCAACTCATGAGCTCATATTCGAACCATCAGCCCACCTAGAATGCCCAAACTCCTTTATAGGACTCTCGTCCAAATATGGTCTTTGGGGGGGGGGGGGTGGGTTGCAAAAGTTGGGCAGAGCATTCCAACAGGAGCAAGCGGGTGTGAACCTTGAGGTCATGTTCGAATCATCAGCCCCCTAGAATGAAGCCCAAAGTCCCCTATAGAACCTCTCGTCCAAATATGGTGTCTGGGGGTGTTTTGCAAAAGTAGAGCGGCTCAAACAGGAGCAAGCCGGTGTGCCACAGGCCTGCTGACAGACGGGACGCATGAAGTGTGGGTTGCCGACCTCGCAGTCCCCCTTGGCCGCCCAGTAGCAGCACCAGGAGTGCCAGTCTTTGCCTGTCAAATAAACAACCCTCCATTTGAGCAATACTTTCCTAGGGACCCACAGAAGCTTTTCATGGGGCTTTGATAAAGCAAAGGCCTATAAGAGCAAAGCTTTGGCCCACCCATGGCAGTTTCTGCGATGGCCTCCGGGGACTGCTGGTTCAGGAGCGGAGAGGCTCGGGAGGAGACGATGGCCAGTCGCTTTTTGGGGGACCATCGGGGGACTTTTCTGGGCCTTTTAGGGCCTTTGGTGCTCTGCAATCGATCGAAGGGAGGATTGACGTAAAAGGAGAGTTTGGGGGACGAAAATTTAGGAAAGGGCAATTATGAAGTGAGAAATTATGAGATTAATGGATGGCTATACTGTGGTAGGAGGGAGAGTGGGCGGCGGAGGGGCTCTAGGCCGAAGGTCAGGCGAATCGTCGACGTAGTCTTCTTCGTCGGAAGATTCCTCCTCCTCTTCGTCCTCCACGCCCAGGATGGTTTTGCACGCTTTGGGCACTGAAGCAGGGCCAGCTTTCATGACCATCAACAACACTGGTTGCGTTCACAAAGAGCTTTTTGAAAGCATATCATACTCCTTGCATGAAGCAAGGACCAATTCAAGGCTTTCTTGAAAGCAACTTGACAAAATTGGCCCCCCCCCCTAATATGTCCCATCATTAGAATCAGTGCTGCCTCAAAAACTGTCCATTTAGAGGAGGCCTCCTCACCCTGCCAACAGTCCCAGGCATCCTCTACTATGGAGTAGCGGCAGAGGGAGTGTGGGAAGTCACAGACGGCCGCATCACCGCACTCCGGCAGCGGGATGAGCTCATGGGCGGCGGAGTCGTAGGGACAGGCTCCCTCCTCCTCTGTGGCCAGCAGCACTGCCTTCTCCAGAGCCTGGCAAGAGGGCTACCAGTTAGAGGGTGGACGGGAACTGGGCGAACACTCCAACGGAGAAAGCGACAGTGAAATTGTTTTGCTCTATTATAGTGAAATTGGTGTGCTCCATCTAAATCAGGCTCGGTTGTATCATGGAGGTGTATTTAGTATTATTATACAGTCTATCTCGATGGTTGTATAGGACGATCTATAAGACGAGCAGTTACCGCCCAATCTGATATAAACACCATAAAATGCTTGTGAGGATTTAATATTAAAAGGAGAAACAAAGCAAAGCATCCAAGCATTTTAATGAAACATCGCAAATGCCAGTACAGGCGCCATGCTCTAGGAAAAGTCAGAGAGCTGTCTTGCCTGGAAGCTCTGAGCAGCCGAGAGCGGAAGCAGGAGAAGCAGCCACATCGGGTGGGTGTCCCTTTTTGCTCGCTCCTTCTCTCCTCCGATAGAGACTCCAGCCGCCCGCTAGAATCGGATAAGACGCTGCGACCCGTTCCATAGCCCTCAAACTCGCCCCCCTTCCGCTCATTCTAGCCGGTTACCAGCAGATGTTGCTCATCCGACTGCCCTTGAAGGAGGGAACAGGATTCCAGAGGCGCGTTGTAAGGAACACCCAGTCCGACCTGCGGTTTGGAGACCTGCTCATTGTGGCTGCATTTTTGTGTTCTGGTTCATTGATTTTTCACTAATCTACGTCTTTTGCTAATTTCTTCCTTTCTTGTGTTCGGGTTTATTGATTTTTCACTAATCTATGCATTTTGCTAATTTCTTCCTTTCTTGTATTCGGGTTTATTGATTTTTCATTAATCTATGCATTTCGCTTATTTCTTCTTTCATCTTTTTGACTCTTCCAAGCATAGTTTATGAATATTAGTGAAACCTGATTTGTAAATGCTAGAGCAAACGCCACAATCCGCTGGCTAAGCACTGGCCATGATAACTGGGCAGATGTACATCGATTCCAATTTGCACAAAAAACAGCACCGCAAAAAGGATCAAATTTCCGACTAACCTAAACTGGGCAAGCGAAACTACTGCAGACAATGAAACTCCTTTACAGCAAAAATTGAGCATAATCTTGAAGTTAGTTGGACGAGCATATTAGGCAGAAAAACACTCTTCGCTTGCCCTCGATGCCTACTCACAAACTCAAAGAACCCGTCAATGACTGCCCCAAGAGATAAACAAAGCAATAAGTGACCATTGGCAACAAAAGTGAAGCCTCCTCCCAGAACATGCTCCTTTGCTTCTACAAGCTCCGATAAGCAAATGCGCTCCTGAACAGTGTGAAGAAACCAAGAAACAAAAGGCCGCAAATTCATTGAAGTAGAGGTGGCAAATACTACAGAATTTTCTTCACTGGCAGCATAGACTCTTCTACATCCACACAGGCGCTAGACAGGCTGACTTCTGAGCGCAGGCGTGGACTGTGTAGAGGAGGTAGAAGAGTTGCGGGGGAGGGGCGAGTGTATGGGATGGGTGAAGAGGATGGCAAGGACGGTGAGGCCGGAGGCGATGATGCCCACGCCGCCGCTGATGAAGCTGGCCTGGTAGGAGCCTGTGGTGTCGTGCAGAAAACCTGCAAGATTATTTTCTTACCTTCTCTGCCACATTTCGCTGTAAATGATTGTAAGAAACAAATCAGACAAAAATACCAGAAACGAGTTCTGGCTCACTGGTGCCCTCAGATAGGACTAGGCAATCTCATTCTAGCTGTCATAGCGGGGCCTGCTTAAACCCGTCATTTTGTCCCTGGCATGAGGGCAGGGTCAGGGATTTTATAGCTGCCGCGATTCTGAGAGAAGAGTCGATTGAGGGATTTGCAGAAAATGAAACCGGCAAGTGGAGGACCGACAAGATTGCCGAGACCCTGAAGGAAGCAGACGATGCCGTAGGCGTTGGCAAATTCGCGGAGCGACAGCAGCTCCAGCAGGATCACCGAAGTCAGCGTGTAGCTGGCTGAAATCTCTCATTCGTTACCCTAAGACGTATTTATGGTAGGGTTTTTCATTCACAAATTTTTCACTCACACCCTAAGACTAAGAGGATTGTTTTAAACGTCACTTCAAATACGCTTTTATAAACGCAAATTATTTCAGCAAAAACAGGATAAGGCAAATATTTAGGGATGGATTTCCTGCATATTTTAAACAAAATAGTTTTGTATGCAGTTGGATCTCAAAGCAATCACTGCAATTCAGCATTGAAATTGATGTAGAAAGATGATGAAAAAGAGACATACAAACATTTTAGACCAAAACATATCTTCCTTGTCAGAATGTGGTTTTAAATTTTAAAATAATAAATGAATTTAAAAATTTTTGTAAATGCAAGTTTTCCACAAATCAAAAGCTCTCTTTTACCGTCAAAAGTCCTTCCTCTTTCATCCTAGTGCTTTACTTCGGTTATCAGTTAAAAATGAATTTGTTCTGAATTAAACTACTTGTCGAAACGTCAGTCAGCCGGGTATCAGCAAAGGTCAATAGCTGCGGAAGGAGGAGCGAGAGTGGGTACCGGATATAAAGAAGCCGAAAATGGCGCATAATGTAAGATAGAGGCTGTAGTTGGGCGGGAGAAAGGGCAGCAGCAGCACCACCACTCCGCACACCACCACACTCACGCCGCAGAACAGCGTGTTGTTCACCCACTTCCTGCAATGCACTCTCTCACTGGCAGGCATTGTCAGAGCTTCCATGGAAGACAGAGAAGCAATCTCAGCTTGCTTGCATCAATCACTAAGCAGTGTGTGTGTGTGGGTGATGCTGAGTGGTCAGCAGGGAGAGCAAGGGCTTAGTCGGGACAGCATTAGGCTGTTTTGATGCAAGAGGACAGGTTGTTACCCATAGCAGGGTGTATTTGTTATCCTGCAATGCCAGCTCAGGCTCTATCAACTTCATCTCCCAGACTGGAAGCTTCAGTAAGGAATCAAAAGTGACCTAAACCTCTGAACCCAAAAATCTAAACCAGATTTTGATTTTGCAACCTCACTCAAAAACCCAGGAGGTTTATTTCAGGTCAGATGAGATGGTGAACCGGTCAGCCAACAATCCGTAGGCGATCATGCCAGCAGTGGAGCTGGCGCCCATGGTGGAGACGAGGAGGCTGGCCTGAGCCTCGCTGATGCCCAGCTGACCCACAGCATACTCCGGCAGGTTCACGTAGGGGATGTCGTAGAAGGTGTACAGGAGGAAGTTGCTGCAAACTATCACTTTAGAGGCTTGTGTAGCCTGATAACTCGTGCCAGGTATTGTTGGGCACACAGCGCAAGCACACCCATATGGCAGACCGAGTCGCCTGATGTTTCAAATTATGGGGTATGTCGCCCGGATTTATGATGTAATTGATTCAAGGTGCAGAAGTCCTTCCCGCTGATTTCTAAAAGGCTTAGGCTAAAGCGCCAAACATAGTGACGCTTAGGTCTAGGTTAAGGCTTAGATAAGTAAAGTGACGGTAAAACAAGTTTTAAAATGGGCATTCTGCGGCATTCTACCTAGTTGAGATGCCTGAGACTAGGGGGCTGTGATCTGAGGAGGAAGAGATCGCAGATTGTCCATTTTAAAGTCTGTCTCAGCGTCACAATGCTAACTCTATCTAAGCCTTAACCTAAGCCTATACCTCACGTTTGCTGCTTAAGCCTAGGCCTAAGCCTTTTGGAAAAGAAGGTAATCAACGGCAAATGCTTGAGAGCAGGGGGCTGGCCTGACCTGAGGAGGAAGAGATCGAAGGCGGGGCAGGTGAGGATGTGTGCATCGCTGCGGGCAGTGTCCCAGGCGTCGGAGAACCAGCGTCTGGTGGCAGCTCGCCAACCGAGCCGACGACGGCGGCGACGGGGTCGTGTCAGAGCCGGCGCTGAGACGAACCTAAGGGGAGGAGGAGTCAGTAGGGGAGATTCTGGATTCTATGGAGCTCATTTTGCGATTTGACACTTGATGGCTTCTCTCCTGGACAGTTTTCGATCGGCAAATGGCAAAGGAACAGAAGAAGATGATTTTTGAAGTTATTTAGATGTAGTCCTCTGTTTAAGGTGACACTGTGTTCTTGGAAGGTGTTCGATGCTTGTGCTTGGCTAGATTGGGGATATTGGTTAAGCACGAGCATCGGGCACCTTCAAAGGACACAGTAGCATCTAAATTCACATTTAAATCTACACATACAGCTAACTCATTTCAAAAGTCATCTTCTGCTGGCATGAAGCAAGTTCCAACTTTGGTGCATTTGCTTTGGTGAGCGAATAGGGAGAAACTGATGGAAAGAGCAGAAGGACACCGAGCATTGATGCGATAGCTGCTGAGCGGGTGGCTGTGCCGGTGCAGGGAATGGTGATGGCTGTCGCTCAGGGGCTGCGTCTCCTCCTCCACCACAGCCGTCTCAAACCCAACCGGCACATGTTTCAAGTTTTTAATCTATCCAGACACCAAGTCACACTACCTAATGCCATGCTCGATCGCCATCTTTTAATCGTAAAATATTTGGGGATGTATGTTCCTAGTCGTGTGTGTGCCAGTTGAAACCACATGTTTCAAGCTTTTAACCCATGCTGACTTTGGAACTTAATTCTCAATAGTACCAAGGGATATTTCAATTGACTGTTCTCTGGTTCCAAGCTGTGTTTGCCCAGGCGAAGCTTACCGGCTGGGTAGGAGCTTCCGAGGGCTGGGTACGCTCCTCCTCCGGCAGCAGAGTATCCTCCTGCTCCAGGAGCCAGTGGAGGGCCTTCCGCTGGCCCAGACCGCGACGCTGCAAACGACGACGCCAGGCAGGACTCAGGCTGCTGTCCTGCGTCTCGCTCAGGGAGCGGCAGAGACGCCGCGACTCTTCCATACCTGAGCGCTGGCAAGCATACGAGGTCTCCGCCCTACAAATTAGGGGGCTTTCTGTCAGACTCTTTACTTGGAACACGAAATTGGTGAGCCTTCAAACATACAGAGCTTGGAGTTTAGTGAAATATGCGGAGAGCGAGCATACGAAGTTCGGGGTCAAGACTGAGTCTCAGATTTTACGAAGAAGCTTTCTTCCACCAATGCAAGCGCTGGTGAGGCATATGAGTAGGGGGCCTGACCGGATGCGCGTGGCGGGTTGATTAAGGTGGGCAGAGGGTGCGGTGTCGTCAGACTCAAGCAGGGCGGACTCTGACTGGGAGATCGTCCTGTTCAGTCTCTATTTCTCTTCTGGGAGGTGCTAGGAGACTGGAAAAAGGCACCGAATACGCGATGGCCGCGGCTCCTGTCTAGGCGAGGCCTGGGCCAGTTTGGCCGCCACGCTTTTGCTTCGTCCCCCAGCGGCAGGCAGGACCTTCAGGAAAAATGATTTTGTTGAAAAAAAATTTAAAAAATTAAAAATTCATATTTTGACGATTTGAAAAAAAATTTCAACAACCTTGGGCTCGCCGAGGGCGGGGCTGAGGTAGGTGGGGAGGAGGATGAGGCTGGAGGCCTGGGTGGGGATGGGGTGCTGCGTTTGGTGCTGGGCCAGGGAGGGTTCCCTGGTCCCGCCGCCCCCGCTCACCATACCCACCAGCTCGGCCCGGCTCTCCTTCTCCACCCGGCGCTGTGATGTTTCACATCATTTGTATATCTGACCAAAGCTTTACCAAGGCCAATCGGAAGAAGAGATTGTGTTCCTAAAACGTCCCCCTTAAATGTGTCTCAATATCATTATGTTTGCTTTATCTAAGCACAAGCATAAGCTTTTTGAGAAAGAGTGTGTTTTGCGGAAAAATCTAGCATGATGTTTCCTTATATACTGGATATGCATTCGAGGCTGATGGGGCGAGCCCCCCCCCCCCCCCCCAAAGGTTACACCCCCCCCCCAAACATACACCCCCCCCAAGAGAAACACCCCCCCCCCCCCAAGAGATACACCCCCCCCCCAAAGGGTATATATTGAAAAAATTTTTATTAGCTTAAAATGCTTCTCTTTACATATCTCGAAATTTAAACAAGGAATTTTTTTCTAAACAACTAAATACCTACTTTTTTTGAAACCTTACCGAGTTGAGCACTTTAAAACATCAATGAACTCGGTATTGGGCTGGCGCGAATGGAGCTTTAGCGGAGTGTCAGCGCCCAGCCCCTCTTTTCGACCCAGGTGTACGTTTTTGGGGTTATTGCTAGATCTTAATTTTGATAAGGCTCTAGCTCATGACAGGAAGCTTCAATCGTTCTAATTCCTGTTGCATTGGAAAGAGCATCTGCAAATTGTCCAAAACTCGCGAGGAATCGTCAGAAAACGGCAGAATTCTAGAGAAAATCGCTGAAAACCATTTGTCCGAACTCCTTCTCCTTCTCCTTCTCCTTCTTCTCCTCCTCCGCATCTATTCAATGGACGATAGTAGGTATTCATTTCTTCCCCCCACCCCCCTTCCCCGAATCCCTGGACCTCATGTATTTATTTATTTATTCAAAGCTCTTCAGTTAACCTAATGACCCAAATGAACCAGTGGTGTAGTGGTGTAAGTGATTGGTCATATGGACGAAACTGGTAGGTTCGAATCCATCTCATCTCAGGCATTTATTTTTATTTTTGTTCAAGTAAAGTTGAAAAAACAACTGGTACCATCGCCAGGCCAAAAGTAAAGCTCTTTTTCCCAAAAATCGATTGCCCCAAGTAAAAGTCAAAAATTTCTCAAAAATATTTTCGTTTGCCAATTAGTTTGCATTGTATTTTTCATTTTCGAATATTTTTTTTTGCTATATTACAAATATTTGTATTTGTACATTTTATGCTATATTAAATAAAAGTGGAAGAAATATCTGGTACCATCGGCAGGCCAAATGTGAGACTCTTTTCTCCAAAATTTGCAATTGGCTCGAGTAAAAAGACAAGGAAATACATTTTATAGAAGTGGAATCTGCTGCGTCATCTGCATTTTGTTTTTGGGCGCACAAGGAAAGAGACACTGAACTGCGCGCCAAAAACAAAATGCATCTGTCCAAGCAGCAGATTCCACTTCTATAAAATGTATTTCCTTGTCTTTTTACTCGAGCCAATTGCAAATTTTGGAGAAAAGAGTCTCACATTTGGCCTGCCGATGGTACCAGATATAGACTAACTAGTAGGTACTGCCACAGTCAAAGGACGAGCCTTTTAGTTTTTGTGTTGGCTACGCCCTATATAGCGGTTTAGACTAACTAGTAGCATGACGAACATGGTATAGACTAACTATGTTTCAAAAAAAAGTAGGTATTTAGTTGTTTAGAAAAAAATTCCTTGACTTTAAATTTCGAGATATGTAAAGAGAAGCATTTTAAGCTAATAAAATTTTTTTCAATATATACCCTCTGGGGGGGGGGGTGTATCTCTTGGGGGGTGGGTGTATCTCTTGGGGGGTGGGCGAAACCCCATTGGGGGGGTTGTAACCTTTGGGGGGGGGGGGGCTCGCCCCATCAGCCGCATGCGAACTGAGAACCAGAGAAAGAATTTTGCGCCTCACCAGAAACTTGGCCCGCTTGTACTCCAGCGTGTCTTCCGGCCATTCCAGGTCGCGCAGCAGTGCTCCGCAGACCACCAGCTGGTATAGGATACCCGCTGCAGTTCCAGACCCTATCTTACAGAAGGGACAGAGAAGGATCAAAACAAACCAAGGATGAGCAAGGCGCCTTTCCAGTGAAAGTGGAGGAGGAGGAGGTCGCTGAGAGGGGCGAAGATGAAGGTTCCTATACCCGTCCCGCAGACCGTCAGCCCGGTGGCCAGAGCTCGCCGCCGCTCGAAGTAGTAGGTCACCGCCACGATGGCCGTGTTGAACACGATCGCCAGGCCTGGGAAGCATGAATTTGGGTCAATAATTGCTGGATATTTTGGGTCAATGATAAATGTCTTATAACCTGTTTGCTGACAAACTTATTTGCTGATAAACTTGTCCAATTTCTTCCTCTTTGAAAACTCACTTAGAAACGAGCGAAAATATGGGGCAGATAAAACGTTTAGAGCAGCTGACTGGCTCCCAGCGCACAGCTAATGTTTCAGCTGTGAATGAGGCAAAGAAATATCTCAGCAATCGCAACAGGCAGTGGCCCTCACCTAACGATCACACCAACAGAAAGTGACAATACCCAGGCCGGACATAAGGCCGAAGGTGAGGAAGAGGAGGGCGAGGCTGTCCACGAAGCAGCTGAGGAGGAAGCCGGTCCCCGCGGCCAGCCCCCCGAGCATGGTGGTGGTGCGAAAGCCGTAGCGGTCCGTCAGGGCGGAGGCCAAAGGACCGGCTAGGAGAGGCAGTGCCATGAACACGCTGCCCACCATCGCTGAGGTGGCTGAAGAATGGGGGGGTTTTTGGATGTTGTTTCTTGGAATTTATTTTGTGATTTGATTATTCATGGATTGGATGGATCATTAAGGCACTTTGGCCTTATAATGGCAGTTTTTAGGGGATTGGTAGCCCACGAGAATTTTTTGTTAATTGGGTTGCGGCAGTAATTTAGCTCAAATAAACAAGACTGAAAAAAATGATTTTAGTATGATTCGAAAACTACAATTTGCTGGCATCATTGAAAATATGGGTAGTGACTCACAAAAACATAATTTACGTACATTTTTAAGTTATCTACGAACTGGTCAAAAATTCATTTTATATGAACGCAAAGTGTTTTTAACAATTTTCTGCAAAACAGTTCTTATTTTTGGACCCTAAGAAAAAAAATCAATTAGCGCCAATTCTTCATCCCTTTCTTCAGTTCCTAGGGGCATTGTGGTTAGTGCCGAGATCTCATGGGAAATGAGCTCATTTCCTTCGTGGCAAGCCAATGAGTGGGGAACCTTTTTGGGCCTGGAACTCGGCTTGTATTGAAGGATAGAACACGCCAAAACTAAAGCTGATACCATCCGCAATCACATGGATCTGCAAAAACTGATCTCTGTCATTTTGTGCTTTAATTGACGCCCCTCTCTTTAGTTTGCTAATCCATCGTGAGATAGGAGACAAAATGGTATTTTTGTGTTTTCCCCGAATAATTTTTAGCACCAACTTAGCAATAAAAACAACAACGATGTAAATTTGCAATATACTCCTGTCATGGCACAAGTTTTGTGTCATCTAAAGATTTGGATGTTTGCCCAGTAAACAGTCGCCCACCCTGTCTTCAAACCTTACTGGTCAAACTGAAATGAAAGATGGTCTGTGGGGGGCTGCGAGTGGCATTTTATCTCTAAGCCAGGACCAGCCAGACAGGACGAAAAGCCATCATCCTTAGCCCTCACTATCGAATCAAACAAGGTATACTCGGCTATCGCCAAGATGCGCGGCCTTTGGTCCAAATAAAAACCTCAAATAACATTACTACACCACCCATATGAATCACTGCCAAAATTGAGCTGATTTTATGAAAAACTCAGGGATTTATGGATGTTCGAATTTTTGAAATATCAATATTTTAGGTTTTTGACTAAATTTGAAGGGATAATAAACATTAAAAAAAGTCCTTTTCTGAACTTCAATTTACCACCTTGATAGACGTACATGCCAAAATTCAACTGATTTCATTGAAAAACCATCGATTTATGGATGTTCAAATTTTTGAAACATCAAGATTTTAGGTTTTTCGCCATAAATCAGGAAATAATTAATATTTCGGAAATTCCTTTTGCCAGCTTCAATATATCACCTTGATACCTGCCAACATTCAGCCAATTTCATTGAAAAACCAGTGATTTATGAATTTTCGTATTTTGAAACATCAAAAAATTGAGTTTTGGGCAAAAATCGAAAAACTACGCCCATCCCAAAAAATGGCCTGGAGATACCACCCAGACGGACCTTCATGCAAAAAATCAGCCAATTTCGTTGAAAAACCGAGGAGTATGGGCCCCGGAAAGACATATATATATATATATATATATATATATATATATATATATATATATATATATATATATATATATATATATATATATATATATATATATATATATATATATATATACATATAGCGACAGACGGACGCAAAAATGGGGTAACTGCTTAAGCTGGCCTTGGCCGCCCGCCGCTTCGGGCAGGGCGCCAGAGCTCCTCCGGCCTCCGGGCACGGGTGCTACGGCCCCTACGCTTCGCCTAGCATGCTTCGCATGCTAGGCTACGCTCCGGGGCCTCCGCACCCATGCCCTCCGGCCTCCGGAGCTCTGACTGCCCTGCCCTCCGCGGCAGGCGGCCTTCGGCCGCGCAAAAACTGCAAAAAGTAACCAGAAAAGCAGCAAACACGATGACCCAGCCGTAGCCACCGTCGGGCGGGGTAGGGAAGAGGGTTTCGGAGGAGCTGGAGGCAGTGCTCAGAAGACTGCCCTCCTCCCCCGCCTCTTCCCTCTGCTGGCCACCGCTGGGGCTGCCGGATGACTGACTTTGCCTGGACAATTGCAAGCCGTTTGCGGTTGACAAACTGCGGTTGACAAATTTTTTTTTGGATTTTTTAGGATTATTTTAAATTTTTTGAGGAAAATTTTTAAGAAAAATATTTTATTGGAGTACAAAATGTTTTTGTTGCCAGCGGTGCGCTTGGCATGAAGCAACGGGCAATTTATAGGGACATGCCATGGCAGGCCTAGAAGTGGGCTCACCTAATTTTGGTGGCTGCGATGACGGCAGCCAGGTCGGAATCGGAGTGGAAGCAGGCGGTAGTATGAGGGCCCTTGGCCAGCGGTGAACTGGGCTCATCCTCCTCGCTCTCCTCCCCCTCCTCACCCGCCAGATGGAAGCTGGCTCCACTTTGCAACGGCATTCTCCGGGCTCCAGATCCAGCTTCAATGATGTCCGCGAATCGTGTAGAGCCAAATGAGTTGCATCACAAGCCAGCTGCCAAAGGAAGCGAGCAAATAAAAAATTCGATGGGAACTCAAGAGGAGAATATTCAATCCGCCTCAATGCCGCCGTATCACTAATTCAATAAGGGAATGGGTGCAATTTCTTTTCTAAAGCCTTGAGACCTGGAACAGCTGCCATTTAGTCGGCTTTTGGAAAAGGCCTAGAAGTTAGCGGGGGGAAGCGTAAAAAGCGGTAGGAGGAAATGACAAAGGCGCGGCGTCTGTCACCCTGCCGAAAGCCTAGACGCCTCACGTGGTCGAGGAGGAACCAGTTTAACAATTCCTGTTCAACCTCTGCCTCTATGCAAAATTATGCTCGCCTCATGTTTCGAATTTTTTAAATATTGCTCATTTGCTGCTGCTGCAATTTTTTCAAGATTTCAGGAGCTTTGGAGCAAAGACAGGGACAGGCCTACAAAAAAGATGGAACAGGCAACGAAAAATAATGAACCCCTTAAATTAATTCCTCTAATTAGTGGAATTTTCCAATCCCTATGTCGGCGAACGCCCTCATTCAGGACATCAAAACAAGTCCACCTACTCGAAAAGCACCGGTTTACCTGCTCTCACCTATCCCAGGCCTCCTTCAGCCTCAAGCCTCCTCTCAAAGGGCCCCCTCCGCGGACTTTCCTCCGCCGCCACTTGAAAAGGGGGAAAAGGAGAACTAAGCTGGAAGGCCATGCGTGGGGCCTTTCTGCGCGAGCACAAACGCGCGCCTGCGTACGCACTGACAGATGGACGGGGGGTTGGAGGGAGAGGGGCTGGGAGAGAGGGGGACAGAGGGTTGGATGCGCAGGAGGATGGCTGGGGGGAGCTGCGGTCGATAGGTGGGGCTTAATGGGAACTTAGCCGCTGCAGCTGCCAGGAAAAGGATGGGCTGTTGTTGACGTCTGGCGCTGATCCTCTGAAACTTTTTCAGCTAGTTTTAGGGTTTATGTTTAGGTTTTAGGGTTTTTGAACTGGGAGAGGAAGACTAGAGGATGGGACGGTTCAGAGGCTGGTTTGGCTACTGCTAGATTCACTCCAGTCTAAAGCTAAGACGAGGGGGGGGATGGAACAGAGCAGGCTGAGGAGCAGATGGAGACAGGGCTCGACGAGTATAAATTTGAGTAGGGTTTCAAGAAGCAGCCATCCTTTAGGAACATAGGCCTTTGACGCCTATAAGCGCGGCGCGAGAAAGGATGAAAAGTTAAAGTGCAAAGGGTCTGGCAGGAGTAGAAGGTGGAGGAGGCCGTAGCGATGCCGTCGGCGGAGGCGGAGGGTATGGAGGAGGGCGCCTGCCCCCCGCACCAGCCCGCCGCCAACACCCCGCGCTCCCAGGAGACCGTGGACAGCCTCTTTGCCGAGGCCGAGGACCTGAGGCGCCGGCTCATCGCCGAGCGACAGAAGCTCAACGATATGCCCAGTCTGTTGCACTTTTTCTGTTCTATGGTCAAAAATTATTTGGGTCTTTTCTTCTATTTTGGAAGGCAACTGATTGGCATCAGAATTTTACAATTGTTGTTATCTACAAATGATGAAAAAATAGATTTTCTTTAGTCTTTGTTGACCAGTTTTAAAAATGTATCAGTTGCCGAAATTCCAAACTCGGTCAACAGCAACTGCAACTCTTATTCTTTCACCTTCCACTTCTCCTGGACAGGCCCAGCCTTTTCTGCAGTTCACGAGGCGGCGGCGAAGGTGGAGACGATCAGTCAGCTGAACATCAAAACCCGACGCAACCTGAAGGGGCACCAGGGCAAGGTCCTCTGCGTGGACTGGTCCCTGGACAAGCGTCACATCGTCTCCTCCTCCCAAGTATCCCACCTATCCCCTCTTCTTCCCTCCCAATTCAAAACCCACCCATATCGAAGCCAGTCAGACAGATGGCAGCCAAAACCAGAGGGCAGTTCTAATATTAATGAGACAGGACCGGGGGATTGCTGTCCTCTAACATTACTCCTGTCCTGTCCCATGGGATTATAAATATTAGAACTGTCCTCAGGCGGAAAGACTAGATGAAGCCCTGTGCTGCAGGACGGGAAGGTGATTGTGTGGGACGCCTTCACGACGAACAAGGAGCACGCCTTCACGCTGCCCACCACCTGGGTGATGGCCTGCGCCTATGCTCCCTCCGGTTGGGCCTCTATTCGAAGGGACTCTTCCAAGAGTGTAGGTCTAAGAGTGCTCCTAGGGCGTCTGGTGGCCTCCGGGGGGCTGGACAACAAGTGCACGGTGTACCCACTCAGTCTGGACGATGATGGGCCGGGCAAGAAGCGCGCTGTGGCCACGCACACCAGCTACATGTCCGCCTGTCAGGTGCCTTTCTTTGCCTTCTCTCTGCCAGCTTTTAACTGCCCAAGTGTCTGATGTTTCAAATCAATCGTACAAGCAAGAGAGAACAATCAATTGTAATCAAATATTGAGATCCATGTCCGTATACGATTCTAATTTCAGCGTTAATCAATTTGTTATTGGAATGCAACTTAATGTCCGCCTGTCAGGTGCGCTGCACTCATTTCACTTCTCTCTGCCACTTTCCAACTACCCAAGTGTTTGATGTTTCGAAGCAATCACATATGTTAGGGATATCTTTTTTGAAGCAATTAATGACATCGACAAACTTTTTTGAAATGCATAGGCTAGAAAAATGATTGAATTTAATTCTGCTTGCGAAGTTGGAGGCTGGTTAGCAAAAGAGGAACTGAAGAAGTGAATGTGAAGGGGGCTTGCAGTTTCTGCGGTCGGACAACCTGATCCTGACAGCGTCCGGGGACAGCACCTGTGCCATCTGGGATGTGGAGTCGGGGACGATGATCCAGAACTTCCACGGTCATGCCGGCGACGTTTTTGCAGTGGACGTCTCCAATGCCGACACCTCCAACATTTTCATTTCTGCCGTTTCTTTCGAACCCCTCTGGCCTTTACAGCAAATCTTTCTCAGATCTATACAGCTCTTGTTTTGTTGTTTCAATTTTCTCTCTACAAAGACCGACAAGAGTAGAGCAGTTGAGATTAGCAATAGGTTGTAATCGTCTCAGCCTTGTTGGTTACCCAGCCAGAGACCAGCCCTGGTTGTTTGCCAGGCATTGAGATGAGATGAAGTTTGAATGGAAGGAGGACTTGGCAGGGTGCGGACAAGCATGCGCTGGTGTGGGACATTCGGAATGGGCAGTGTGTGCAGAGCTTTGACGGTCATGAGGCGGACATCAACACGCTCCGCTTTCATCCCAACGGCGATGCCTTCGCCACTGGCAGGTGTGTTCTTTGTTTCCTCCTTTATTTCAGTAATACTTCCTTTGGATGGACAAAACCTTGCAATTCTTTGAGCTTTAAATTGGCCCAGTCTTTCAGCAATCACTCGACCAAAAGTCCCATTGCCTCCTGAAGTTGCTTTTGCCACCTAGCAGCCAAGTCTAGATAGTTTGGCAATGATGAGCGTGAATGGTTGAGTGACGATACGACCTGTCGCCTGTTTGACCTGCGCGCGGACCGGGAGGTCTCCGCCTACAAGAAGGACAGCATGTTCTTCCCCGTCAACGGCGTCGACTTCTCCGTCTCTGGTTCCGTCTTTTTAGGGCCCCTACGCAACGCACTGTTTCATTCATGTTTCGTGAAGTCAGGTGATAGTTGCAAAATGAGGTGAAAGCTAATTCCGAAAAACCAAAGCGTTGACATATTGGACGATTTTCTAACCTCGCAGTTCAAACTGAACGGTTTCTACCGCGGGGAGGGGTTGGAATCTTTGTCTAATTTATATCGGTTTATTATAGTAAAAATTGACGAAAAGTTCGTTCCGCACGGCTATTGATCCGAAAATGATTCTATTTCTCCAAAATTCTATTTTTTGACGACTGAATGATAACATTGCCGTTCAGAAATTGCCGTTGAAATTGCTCATCCGAAATGCCGGAATTTGTGAATACTTTTAGCTAGACAAAAAAGCTGAAGCTATGATAGGACGCCTTCTGTTCGCCGGCTACGGGGACTACCGGGTGGGTGTCTGGGATACGCTGAAAGGGCACCGCGTCCTGGTACTCTACGGACACGAGAATCGCATCTCCGGCCTCCGCACCTCACCAGACGGCACTGCTCTGGCCACTGCATCCTGGGACAGCACCATTCGGGTTTTGCATTGCCCTTCTTGGCTTCTATTTATTGGAGTTGTCGTTTTTTCATTTATTGAAGTCAGGTAGATTGCTATTAAATAAAATTAGGAGAGATGTAGACCAAATGAAAGAGTGAAACATTGCAGATATGGGCTTGAACTAGAGTGAACTAAGGACAACGACATTCTATTGATCAGCGAATGGAATGGCGAATTGCGGCATTCTGCAGTAGATAGCTTTATTCTATGTCCCTGGTGCCATTGCAGCTGTCCAGTTTGAAGCAAGCTTTAGTTTTATTTCGAATGATTTGTCGATCTTTCTTCATTTATCTTCTTTATACTCCTTCTAGTCGTTTTTGCACATTAGTTTTTCAGGCAATCTTTGTGGATCTCAGATTTGGGTTCTTTGTATATCCTTCCCAACTATCTGCATAAAGCCAGAACCTGAAGCACTTTGCGCGCAATACCTGCTTTTTATAAGAAAAATCATGCAATACTATAAATAATATTGGGACGAAAACAGAAGAGCAAATTTTCAAAGGGAAAGCTTCAACTTTCAACAGATAAAAAGAGAAATAAATTAGTCCCCTGCTCAATATGCATGTCTTTGATACCAAGAAAAAAGAATAAATGGTATTTTGATCAAATTGGTGACATCAAAGCTCCCGCGACAGTAAAGCAGAACTTTATGAACTTACCATCGCTGAAACTCTTCAATCGTATTATATTGATAAATTATTTCTTCCCATTCATCCAATTTGAACAAACAGCAAAACATTAGCCTAATTAAAGTTACAAGGTATTCTCGGCTGTTGCCAAGATGCGCGGCCTTTTACTAAGTAATAAGCTCATGCTTCGTTGCTAAATTTTCCAAATGCTATGCCTTCTAATCCAATGATACGGCTGACCATAATAACCAGTGAATTTATGCTTGTTCAAATTTTTTTTCAAAATTTATGATTGTTCAAATTTTTGAAACATCAAGATTTAAGGTTTTCGGCCATACATCGACATATAATAAATATTCTTCACAAATCCCTTTTAACAGCTTCAAGATACCGCCTCAACAAACGTACCTGCCAAAATTGAGCTGATTTTATTGAAAAACCAGCGATTAATGGATGTTCGAATTTTTGAAACATCGATATTTTGGATTTTTACCCATAAATCAATAAATAATCAATTTTCTTAAAATTCTGTTTCTCAACTTCAAGATGTCATCATGACAGACGTACAAGCCAAAATTCAACTGATTTCATTGAAAAACACTGGATTTATGGATGTTTGAATTTTTGAAACATCAAGATTTTAGGTTTTTGTTCATAAATCGGGAAATAATAAAAATTTTCAAAATTCCTTAAAGCAGTTTCAAGATATCACCACGACAGGGGTATATGCCAAAACTCAACTGATTTTATTGAAAAACC
Organism: Ptycholaimellus sp. GST1_10; assembly: GCA_030248095.1. NCBI lineage: Eukaryota > Metazoa > Nematoda > Chromadorea > Chromadorida > Chromadoridae > Ptycholaimellus > Ptycholaimellus sp. GST1_10. The sequence continues at coordinate 47,142 of JASANA010010980.1, read as the reverse complement.
ATGGTTTTATGCATGTTCAAATTTTTGAAACATCAAGATTTTGGTTTTTTGACTATAAATCAAGAAATAATAAATATTTCAAAAATTCCTTTTGCCACCTCCGAAATGTAACTTAGACGGACGTACCTGCCAAAATTCAGCTAATTTCATTGAAAAACCAATGATTTATAATTTTTCGTATTTTGAAACATCAAAAAATTGAGTTTTGGGCGAAATTCAAAAAATTACGCCAAGCACCAAAAATGGTCCCGAGGCACCGCCTAGGCGGACCTTCATGCAAAAAATCAGCCAATTTCGTTGAAAAACCGCGGAGTACGGGCCTGGGACACACATATATTGGGCTGGCGCGAGGGAGCAAAGCGAACCGTCAGCGCCCAGCCCCTCTTTTCGACCCAGGTGTATGTTTTGAGGGTTATTGCTAGATCTTTATTTTGATAAGGCTCTAGCTCGTCACAGGGAGCTTCAATCTTTCTAATTCTTTTTGCATTGGAAAGAACTTCATCAAATTGACCAAAACTCGCGAGAAATCGCTGAAAAGTTGCAGAATTGTAGTAAATTTTGTAAAAAACCATTTGTCCGAACTCCTACTCCTCCTCCTCCTTCTTCTTCTTCTTCTCCGCATCTATTCAATGGACGATAGTAGATATTCATTTCTTCCCCCCGCCCCCTGCCCCCGGTCACTGGGCTTCATCATGTAGTCATTTATTGATAAATCTGAAGCTGGGATAAGGTGGCATATGCCCCAGTGGTGTAGTGGTGTACGCGATTGGTCAGATGAATGAACCTGGCAGGTTCGAATCCTTCTCAAGTGTTCTTTTTTATTTTTGTCTGTTTAAAGTTGAGAAAACAACTGGTATCATCGGAAGGCCTAATGTAAAGCTCTATTTTCCCAAAAATCGATTCTCCTAAACATAATCTAAGAAAATTTCTCAAAAATATTTGTTTGCCAATAGATTTGCATTGTAATATCCGATTTGAAAATTTTTTTTAAAGTTTTTGTTTATTATTTATTTATTTATCCAATAAAATATTAGTTAAATATGTAACCAACATTATAAAATTTGTATTTATAAATTTTATACTATATTAAAAGTGGAAGAAATATCTGGTACCATCGGCAGGCCAAAAGTGGGTCTCTTTTCTCCAAAATTTGCAATTGACTCGAGTAAAAAGTAAAGGAAATACATTTTATACTAGTGGAATCTGCTGTGTCATCTGCATTTTGTTTTTGGGCGCGCATGGAAAGAGACACTGAACTGCGCGCCAAAAACAAAATGCAACTGTCCAAGCAGCAGATTCCACTAGTATAAAATGTATTTCCTTTACTTTTTACTCGAGTCAATTGCAAATTTTGGAGAAAAGAGACCCACTTTTGGCCTGCCGATGGTACCAGATTATATATATGCGGACAGACGGACGCAAAAATGGGGTAACTGCTTAAGCTGGCCTTGGCCGCCCGCCGCTTCGGGCAGGGCGCCAGAGCTCCTCCGGCCTCCGGAGCTCTGACTGCCCTGCCCTTCGCGGCAGGCGGCCTTCGGCCGCGCAAAAAATAGATGCCTCATTTTGATCTGGATCATTTTACTTCAGTTTCAGTTCTGACACTACGTCTGAAATTCACCATGTCTTGAGCTATTATGCACACTTTAATAAGCATGCTACAAAAAAGGGTTCGTGCTTCCGCTCCGCTCGCACAACCTATTTACATCTATTACAGTTAAAGTAGCTTTGAATGAGCAAAATAATTGTAAACACAAATCTTGGAAATAACTCCTTGCCAAGTAGGGTTGTATTAACTGCGCAATTTTGATGCAGCTTACAGATACATACAAAATAAATGAACAGACGTAATTCTGTTCTAATACATCAAGATGTTGGTGACAGTTCAAAGGTATTGCGCTCTCGTTCAAAGGTACTTTATAAGTCTAAAGCAATGATTGCTCTAGAAACGTATAAACGCAATAGTCACCTACCATATGGCTTTTAAAGCGATGTTGGCAGCAGTAAACAAGGCAAGAGCAATAGAATGGTACAAACAAACATAGGGAAAATTTTTTAGGCATTTCCCAATGCAACCCTCAGTGCATTTGGATGGCCTACCGTGGGGGGTGGGGGGAGATTTATGCGCGAATAATTTCAAACAGTTATAACTCAAGATCTACTCAATATTTTTTCACAAAAATTTATCAGGAGTTGCTCCTAGATGTCTTCTTGTGTGAAACGGATTCAAACTAATGGTTTTATTTTAATTTTTGTAACATGAGTTAATATCTAGTCAGTTCATTGCGCAGGGCAATTATTTTGCAGCAAAAATTTTGCTTTTTTTATTTTTAGGTTTTAGCAAATGTGTACCACCAAAGGTCATTCATTCAATGTCCTGCTGTTTCCATGACCACTAAGAAATGCAGATTTATTCTTATAAATCAATTTTAATCTTCAGTTTTACTAAAAATCAATTGTTTTGTACAATGTTCTCTAAAGCATTGACTCATGTTACAAAAATTGAAATAAAACTATAAGTTTGAATCCGTTTCAAACAAAAATTTAACACAATTTAGAGGACATCTAGGAGCACTTCCAGATAAATTTTTGTGAAAAAATATTGAGTAGATCCTGAGTTATAACTGTTTGAAATCATTCGCGCATAAATCACCCCCCCCACGGTACATTTGTGAGACTTTTGTCACGTGACATAGATCATTGACGTGGGCACTGCAAGATATTTTTCCATCTATTGCTGGTTCTTTGAATCTAATGCTCATGTTCAGCCCAATTTCCACTCCATTTTTCTGTGTGTCATTTTCTTACAGGATAAATGTACAAATGACAAACAAAGCATTCAAAATGAAGCATCATCTGGATCTGGGTCTCATCTGTCCCCTTGCCCAATCAACCGACTAGCATAATTCAATTTCTCTTGATATTTTCCGCTTGACTGACATTTTAAAGTATTTGTAATTCAAGCCTTCAACAAGTATTGCCATAATATTCTCCGTACGCCGAAGGTAAAGCTGTATTGTCCATAAAAGTCGACTGCCCCAAGTTTAAAAACAACAAAAATCTCCCACTACTAAAAAGTAAGACGCCAATAGCCAGCAAAATTCACGCAGCTGTTTGCTGAGCTCAGTAATTTTGGGCTCACCTACACAGCCTGAAGCATCAGGAGAAGCAGAGCCAGGAGCAACTCGGCGGCAGGTGTGTAGGTATACGAACGACGGAAAGGAAGCGGGGCTGATAAGCGGTGCGGTGGGCGGGGGTGTGTGCAACGGCGGCCGTCAAACACGCGCGCTGTGTGCGAGCCCAGGCCCAGGAACACTCAGCCACTCATGACCCATGCACCAGCAGGTCAGCCTCCTCATCTCATTCCAGTCCGCTTCCGAATGAGCCCCGGCCCCGGCAACGGGACGGCCATTCATCTGCTGGCCTTAGTCGAGGTTTTTGTTCAATTCTTTGAGCAAATACAAGTAGTGCTCCTGAGAACTTGAGGGGATTTGGAGCATTTGAACTTTAGAGCCTAACAAGGTAATATCGGCTGTCGCCAATAGATGCACGGCCTTGATCCTTAGCAGGTTGTCATGTTTCATTTAGACTTATTGTTGAATATTAATTCTTATAATATATCTTAAACAATGTTTTTCCATTCTTGTTTCACCCTTTATGAAAAATTGTTTTCTGAGGTTTCGATTCAGTAAATTATACTATTAATAAAATAAAATGCACTTTTTCAAAGAAAATTTCGAAATTTGAGACCCCAATTTTCGAGGTTTTTTGATCATAAATCTGGAACAAATCAAAATTGCACCAAGCGCACAAAAACGTCCCGAGCCACCACCTAGATGGACCTCCATGCAACATTTTAGCCAATTTCATTGAAAAACCGAGGAGTACGGGCTGTGGTACCACACACATATATATATATACTAGTAATATTGATCAGTGGCCGCGCTTCGCGCGGCCACCTTATGTAGAAGCTGTGAAGCACAATTACCACACATTACATTGACCAATTCAAGTATTACAACAGTTATTTGCCATAAATCAGGTAGAACAATTAATCAAATAGGCAATTGAGCCAATGAAGTCAGGCCAGTTCCTTGCTCAACTAAGCACACAAATCAAAGGGGCCAGAACACTCCCGGACTACTTTTTGGGACCGCCCAAAATTTCCTTTTCCAAAATTTTTTTGGAGGCTTATCTTGGCCGTAGCGACCGATAGGGAGCTACTACGGCTACCACCATAAGTCGTGTGCGACCAAGGACTGACAATAGTACCAGGAGTAGGGCGTAGCTGGCGCAAGAACTTCAGAAAAACCCCCGGGAGTGTTCTGAACTTTCAGAAATGTCCGGGAGTGTCCTGGAGGGAAATCAAATGGTTTGTTGCCACATGGATTATCACACACTCAGTAGCAAATGCTAACGGGTGCTATATACGCCAGCATCATATCCCTTATTATTACTATCTTGAAACACCAGCTCCCCAAGTAGGGCTGAAATCGCGATAAATTGGCGTAACTCATTGGGATTTTTCAAAAAACTTATACAGAAAAATTGTGAAAGTAAATTGATGATCCTAAATAGAATGATTTTGCCTTGAATTTAAAAAAAAGCCAAAAATAGTTAAAAACTGGTGGAGCTATTGACCTTCAAAGTTGGAAAATGACCAAAATGAGCACATTTTCGATATTTTCATCAGTTTCAAGAATTCAGGCACAGGTGCGGGTATATGCCAGAGAATGTTCAATCCGGGATCTATCCAAAATGGTATCATATGCCAGGTTAGGTGGAGAATCCAGCTCAGGCAAGGTACCCTCCCAAAGTGGTATCACGTGTATTATATAAGATATGTGGACAGATGGACGAAAAATGGGGTAACTGTATAAGCGAGCCTTGGCCGCCCGCCGCTCCATGCAGGGCACCAGAGCTCCTCTGGCCTCCGGGCACGGGCGCTACGACCCCTACGCTTCACCTAGCATGCTTCGCATGCTAGGCTACGCTCCGGGGCCTCCGCGCCCATGCCCAACGGCCTCCGGAGCTCTGACTGCCCTGCCCTGCGCGGCAGGCAGCCTGCGGCCGCGCAAAAATTGGAGTCATTTATACTATCAGTCGGTTTACTTTTTTCTATTTATTCACCATATTTATAAGCCTAAGCCAAACCATATTCCAACCATAAATGATGTGAAAAAATAGAAAAAAGTAAACCGACTGATAGTATAAATGAGCCCAAAATTGCCCACGAAATGACCTCATAAGTCCTCTCCCAGGTGTACCAGTACTGGCCCCTGCTCTGCATGGGTCTGGTGCTTTCCGTAGTGGCGGGGACCTTCTACTGCTTCCTGCGCTACCTCCAGGCACAGGCTCGTCAGGACTGCCCCTTCAGACGCGTCCACTCCTCCCACATCCCTTCCACCAAAACCTCCTCCTCATCCAAACTCTCCGCCTCAGATGCGTCTCTGGAAAGGCTGTTGGATGCGCGACACCTGCCCCATCTGTCTGGACGCCTTCCAGCCGTTCCAACGGGTGGCCCAGGCCAAAGCCTGCCTCCACCTCTTCCATACCCGGTGGGGCATTTTTGAGCAAGGCCCAATTGTCCTGCCTACCGAGGCGTCCTCGGACCGAGTTGTCATTGTGGAGCTGTTTTTGGTAGAGTGCTGACTTCTGTTGGGGTGAAGAGTGGATATCTGCAGGTGTCTGGAGCTGTGGCTGGATTCCAGAAGACACCCGACCTGCCCGCTTTGCAGGGCGGACTATCGGCCGAGATTCTATGCCTAAAGACTTGAGGAAATCCTCTTCTTGTGAGACTCAATGCGCTTTCATCTAAGCGCTCGTGATGGCGGGTTTCGAGACGACAAATTTACTCCCGACTGCTGCTGAACAAATTCTGCTGCCTTGCATTTCTGAGTCATCAAAAATTGTTAATGTTGCTGTGAATTTTCGGGTATTTCTTTCTGGAAGTGATTTTTTTGCAGTACTTCTTGATTTGAGCACTTAGTGCCAGTTTTGTGTGGTATGCGAGCAAACTTTATGTAGGTACACTTAGCAGGTTGGCACTAGCAGTCTAGCAAGCAGTGAATCTCAACTGGGCAACGTAATATAGCAATGCAACACGGCCTACTAATGTTTGGCACCCCAAAATCACATAGTCCTGATGTCAGCGCTTGTGCAAGTATATATGGCCCCACTACACACAGTGTGGCGAGCAACTGAACGATACCGGTGTCCAAATAGCTATTTGCGCGCTAGGGGATATTGTAGGAAAAGCATATTGCAGGATATAAGTAGAGGCCACCAGATAGAGCTGGAATGATCTATAGTTGCCAGAGTAGGAGAGGGGTAAAAAAAGGCTTCTAAACGATCGTCTAGTTTGTCTATACATTAGGGCGAATCCTATCTCAGCAGTTTCGGAAGCAAGAGGTTTGGAGAAGAGGTGTGGGTCTGGTAGAAGCAACGAATGCAGCAAAGCGCAAGGGGAGCACAGGCAATGTACAGAGTGGGCGAGAATGCAGGTTTGGAAGGGATGCGAATGCAACGGAAGATTGAAAACAAGCAGTGCATATGCATGGACTCTCTAAACTTCTACTGCGTGGGGAGAGGCTCAACATATGTGTAGACTGTACAGAAAATGCAGCAGAGTAACAATAGTGGCTCCTCTTCTCTTTCTCAGCCGTTCAATAGGAGCGCTAGCAGGTTCAGCGGGGTCTGTGAATTGCGGTTTTCGGGAATGGCGGTTATGCGGCAACGGGTTGGAAGGCGAAATAAATAGGCTGCTGCGGTAAGAGAAGTAGGCTTGGAGGGGGAATGGAGCGGCCTCGCAACCTAGATTGATATGGGCTATGATTGCGAGGCAAATTGGGGCAGCGGATGTGCGAATGGACAGGTAGGTGCAGACCGGGGATTGGGGCAAAAAAGGAGCAGGAATGGGACTTCTCGGGCTGTGTGTGATGACATAGTAAGGCAGGAAGGAGAATGGAAGCGAAGCCTGTACTCGTTCTCTGCCTCACCCCCTAGAGGCAATGGAAAGCTAGCCGGGGGGCGGTTGGTAGCAGCACCTGACTGGATCGGAAACCCTAGGAGCGGAAAAGGCAGGCGAATCTCAATAATTTAGTGATAGTCAATCTTTACATTCGTCAGAGCATGCTGCAGGAAACCAGCCTAGTGACATGGGGAGAGCAGAACCGAATGCACGTTCATACCTCTGTAGCGAACATCAGTTTGCCCAAGAACTATCCAAACGCTTTCTAGACCTTAACTGAGATAAGGAACGGAACAGAGCGCGATTAAAGCTGATTTGGATGTGGGGGGAAGTGGATGAGGGTATTAGGAGGGAGGGGGAAGCCTAGGAGGACAGGGCCAGATGATCCTGGCCCTGGTGAGCAGCAAAAGCGCTGGCCGCAAGTACCGGATTAGCCGTTCGGCGCAGCGACTCTTCGCCTCCACAAAACGTCTCTCCTGAACATTGATAAATATTCAGTTGAATAATAATTGAATAGTTAATTAATTGAATTAATAATAATTAATTAATAATAAAAATTGAATAATAATTGACTTCATTAAAGGCACACTGCCAAAAAATGCACCTCTTCGGATCAAGCTCATATAATTATCGTGGGTACAGGGCACAAAGTTAGCGGGGCAAGAATATTTAGTTTTTTGAATTTTGACCAAAATTTTTGAGAAAAAAAATCTCAAACTTTACATGTGTAGCATAGGGAAAATGTAAAAAAATTTATTAAAAAATCAGGAAGCCTTCTCCCATTTTCTCCCATTAATAGTGGCTGGATATAGCCAAAAGGCATACATTTAGCCAAAAAAACCAATCAAAATTGATCCGCTGTGTTCCGCGCAGCCCAAAATGTGACTACTCCCTACATTTCGACATACTCAGAAATCTGATGTTTTAATTCAATTATTTAGAAAGCCTAATCGATACAATAGGTTTGATCGGTTAAAGAGCCTAAATTTAGTCAAAACAATTATCTTATGATGGCGAAAAATTGTATTCTGGTTCAGTTATTGCTTTGGAAATATCCCTATTTTTCTTAGTTTGCTTTTAGCCCTTTTTTCGGCATGTCTGAGTGTGGGTTGTGTGTGTTGTCTATTTAGAGAGGTGGGGGGCTCATACCCCGCTTTTTGTTTTTTTTTTTTTAAGTTTTTTTTTCATTGTTTTTTGTTTTTTCTTTTTTTGTTTTTTGGCTTTTTTTTTTCGAATAAAATTGACATTTGAAGATTTCTATCTCTGAGTCAGAGAACCATTGACACAAACGGGTATGCTCTGCCCCTTAGTTAAGCCACCATCTATCAAACAAGCACTAGAAAGCTGAGTTTGGAAACACTGCATTTTTTGGCACTGTGCCTTTAATGATTGAAATAATAGTTGATGAATTTATAAATTAGATAGAAGACTGGTACTGCGAATTACTACTATGACAAAAATTAGCTTTAATGTTTGATGTGTGAAACATCGCAAATCTGGGTAGCGATAACCTCTGGAGAGGAGCTGGGGCTGAGGAGAGGGTAGGGCGAGGGTGTCCAGCCATTCCATGTCGTCGCCGCCAAATTCGCCGGCATTGCCCAGGTCAAAGTGATTGCCTCCGACACTCACGCGATGCTCCTCCACCAGACCCTGGATTCGGCTGCGCTCCATTTGGCAAGGCCAGCAAATATGTTTGACGCTCTTTTTGGTTTGCAGCAACAACGATGATATTGCAATATTGGTCAGTCATCCTCAATTAGCAGAACTATGGCAAATGCCTGAGAATGGGTCATTTCTGATAGGTCCACCATTTCCAAAGCATCATCATGAGCCTCTAAATGCTATTCTTGAATCCCCACCTAAGCAGACAGAGTTGGCGAGGGCAATCAAACAGGCAGGCAGATACCTGCTCCATGGCCAGCGAGCTGGGCGGGCTGGAGTAGGTGCCGGCGGAGGAGGCTGGGAACCAATCCGTCTCCGGACTCCTGGACGGCGGCTGCTGTGGCCCTCGCGGCTGCGGCAGCTCCAACCAGTCGGCGCCCAGCAGATCCGACAGCTCCTGCCAAACCGCCTCCAGTTGCTTAATTTGACTTTGCCATTATATGCTCCAAATATTTGCAACTGCGAAGACTTCGACCCGTGGGCCTGTTTTCAGCTGAAAGGCAAATGGGCTAGGATGTCGAAAAAAGGCCGACAACATTTTTCGACATCCTCGCCCATTGGCGTTTCAGCTGACGCCGGGCTGAGGGTGCGAAGTCTTCGCAGTTGCAAATGATTGGAGGATGAGGACAAGGTGGAACTGGCAACAGCGAAGACTTCGTACCTTCGACCTGGCGTAAAAGCTTGCATATGAAGGTGGGAGTACCTGAGCTCCAAAGGTGTTGGGATAGGAGGTGGGCGGGAAATCCGCCGCCGCCGCCGATGGCTGGCCGCAGGAGCTGGCTGTGCTTAGGCTGCTGCTGCTTGGTTCTACAAAAAATTAAAAAAAATTTTTAAAAAAATTTCAAAATTTCCCTCCTACACCCACCAGGCTGGTCATTGTTGCGCAGGACCTCGATGAGGTCGTCGAAGGCCTCGTTCTTGGTGTAGACGAAGGGAGGCGGCGGCTGCTCTGGCCCCTCTCCCGTCCTCCCACCGCCAGCCTGGCCCAGCCGCTCCGTTTCGTCCTGCTGACGAAAACCCTTTTCCCAGCCTGTCAAAGCTATGGAAGCAATAATGCTAATCCAACCTTGGCTGCTTCCAGAACGCAGCGGAAGATCTCCTCCATGTCCACCGCCACCCTCGCCGAGCCTGCTGCCTCCACGGGGGCTGAGTTTCTCCTATTGACACCAATTACATCCATTATCATCTCAAATTAGAGAAAAGGGCCCCACTTCTCCAACTGCCGTCTGGGCGTTGGCTGAGGCGGCTGAGGGGGCTGGGGCGGCTCAGGCTGCTGGAGTGAGCCTTCCTTGGGGGAGTCCGTCTGTAAAAAGGGTGCCGGAGGGTGAGCTAGGAGGTAAAGGGGGGGATTAAAAGCAGACGTCGTCGGAGGAGAGGCGGACGGAGTCGGAGTCCTGGCTGCTGGCGGCGGAGGAGGCCTCCTGCAGACTGCGGAGCATCGCGAAGGCACTGCTGGGGTCTGCTGAGAGTAGGCTGCGCACCTGCACACACACCACGATTGGGCTGCTTGGATGTTTGAGGTTTCAGTGTCAAGGCTGGTGGAATACGAAATTGAATACTATCAATCTGGTTGAGGTACTTTCCTCGAACCCAAAACTTTCCCATTTGTTCAGGAAATGAGCACAGGCTGGTGAAAGCGTTTCTCTATTCAGAACAGACAGACACTGGTTGCGAGGCTGCCTGAGTTGGAATTTGGGCTGCTCGCATTTTTGAGGTTTCAATGTCAAGGCTGGTGGAATACAAAATTATTTCCTATTAATCTTGATATCACTATCTTACCATATCTTTCCTTTGTTCAGGAAATGGGCAGAAGCTGAAGAAGCCTGTCTCTGTTCAGCTGAGATTAGTCCAAAATGAGACCTCATTAAGCGCGGTCTCCAGTCGGTGGGCGGCCTGCATCTCCTGATGCGCCGCGTTCAGTTCCCTGGCTCTGCTCAGCATACTCTGCAAAGAAGACTCTATCCCTAGCTGAGTCCAGACTTCGGCGAATTTCAGCTCCTCGGAGCTTTTTCGAAGCTAAATAGTGAACTAGGCTGTTCTCCGGATACATAGGTGCTGCAAATAGGCTGAGAACCTGCATGTTGGCCTGCTGCTTCTTGTGCTCCAGGAAGAGCTGGATGTGGAAGCGCTGGAGGTGCTTGGTGTCAATGTGCGCCAGCCAGGCATCCGCCACAGTTTCTTCCGGCCTCTTGCCCTCCTCCGAGGCCGTCCCTTCAGCCTGGCAACCGTCCAAACTTTTAGGCTTCCTTGCGAACTTTATTTGTTTTCATTTTTCATCGATTTTTGCCGAACTTTTTCAAGTCTGTTTTACGGGACCGCCGATTTATTGCCTGGTCATTGATTCAAATCGGCAACAAGATTTTGGGAAGGTAAATTTGTTATTTACCTTCCCAAAGTTTTGTTGCCGATTTGAATCAATATCCAGGCAAATTTTTAGTGCTTTTGTGCCGGAGTCCAAGACCTGAAGAGGTGTACCTGAGCCTTCCTAGCGGCCACAATGAGAGCCTGCTGATGCCGCAGCTGGTCCTGGGCCTTCTGGAGCTCCTTCTGAAGGCCGTCGATCTTCCGCTGCTGATGGCGCAGCATCTCCTCGTGCAGGGACAGCGTGGAGCTGGAGATGACGCTGGGTGAAATCCTGTCCAAACCAAATCCTCCTCCTCACTGGAGAGCAGAGGAGGCTGAGGAAGGGGCTGTACAGATTGTCCAGACGCTGGGGTTGAGGCGGGTGAACGAGGGCGGCGGGCGTGGGAGCTCGCTCGGACTCCATCGCCTCGGCTGGGCCTGGTTGGCTGGGCTGCTCTGCCTCTTCTGCAATGTCCCACTTCCACTCACTAGGCTGATGTTTCAGTTAGCTATAGGTAGGTGCTCAATTTAGCCTATCATAATGATAAATTCGTGCTACTTAAATCTGCTATTTATCATTCTGCTATCATTCTGCTATTTAATATCATAAAATGATAATTGTAGATAAAATACTAGGCAATATTGGAATTTATTCGATAATTCAAAACCCTGAGTTGCGGTCGGGTTGCAAGGCGGAGTGGAGTTGATGGCGGTGAAATGGCCGCCGCTGCCCTGGGCTGCGAAGGTGTAGCTGGTGGAGGCTGTTGCCGGCTGGTGGAAGGGCGGGGCGGAGTCCACGGCTGGCGAGCCGTACTGGGCCTCCTCTCCGCCCTCCCAGCTGCTGCTCCCGGTGGGTGTCTGGAGGTGGGGGCATTGGGAGAGCTGTCGAGAGGCTGGGAAAGATAGGAGGAGGACCTCTTGGGCCTGCAGAGTCTCGCGAACCTCCCGCACTGCCTCCTCCTCGAAGGGACGCAGACGCTCCACCAGACTCGGCTTCGGGCCTGTGATATTATCGTAAAATGTTGGTGGAAGAGTAGAGATGGGGCATGGAGTGGAAGATTGATGGAATTGAATAATCGATGACTGAAGAAGGACGCTAGGAGGACTGAAGGAGACCTAGGAGGACCAAGATGGGCTGGTAAAAAGCCATGTGCAAGGAAGAAGGGGGGCTGATGATGAAAAAGCAGAGGCACAGGAGAGACCATCCACCTAAGTTTGATACAAAATCGGCAGAAAGGCTACCGGAAACAGGCAAGGAGCGTCTTTTCGCGGCAGCCTTGAGCTCCGAGACGCGGAGGTCCTCCAGACGGCGCAGCGGGGGGCGGAGTATCTGGGGCGGTCGGCGGCCTGGCGCTGGTACCCCAGCCTCCTCCTCCACCCAGCCACCCTCCTCGGAGGGCGGGCCCATGGGCAGGTAGGCTGGTGGCGGGGGCGGCGGCGGGGGTGGGGCAGGTGAGGGCGCTCCTGTGCCGGAGTAGGGAGAGCTGGAGCTCACGCTGGTGCTGGAAATGGAGCTTTCACACCTCGGAGGGAATCGGAGGGATGGAATTGTCTTGGGAGGGAATTGTCGGGAGGGAGGGAGGGAATTGTCGGGAGGGAATTGTCTTGGGAGGGAATTCTCGTGCTGCCTTTTGAGCTTGGATGGTTGGGAGTGATTGTGTTGTCGGGGAAATTTTAATGGGAGAAGTTTAATAGTGGGAGGGGAAGGAGGTCTTCATGCGATATTTTTGTGGCTGGTAAAAAAGGATGAAGGCTTCCTTCCCCGCCCGGTATTTGTCATCAGAAATTTGGAGTAAAATATGGACGTGTGGCTGATTGAGATTCTCCTGAGGAATAATTATGCTCAGCTGAGCAAGCTGCATGAACTGAGCAAAATTATTAGTTTCTTTGCCGAATTTCAATCAGCTTTCACGGCGCATAATTTAAAGTGAAATCTAGACCCTTCAATTGATCGCAATTCTCGCCAAAAATCGAAATCGAGCCAAAATCAGATATCCTGCTTGAGCAACAAGAAGGGAATAATTCTAAGAAACATGCGGAACCTGCTGTTGGGGCTGGGCACTTGTCGAGGCGTGAGGAGGAGTGTGGGCGCGGCCTGGTTGAGTAGGTTGGGCGAGGAGGAGGAGGCGGGGATGGGGAGGAGCTGGATGGAGTGGCCCGGGTACTTCGCCTGCAGCTCCAACTGCCATTGCAGGAACAGCTGCTGCTGCTGCAGCAGTAGGTCGTAGGAGCTTTCCTGCAATTAGAGGCCAATTCACTGCGAGCACTGCAGCTCAGTGTCAGGTGCGTTTTTGCTTATTGATGACAGACAGGGAGTTCGAAGCTGTTCATCTACGGCCATAAATTAATTAATTAATTATGGAGCATTTTTCGAGTCCAGCAGTTTAGGCTGCTCCTATCCTCAGCGTAATTCATAGACACTTGACTCACAAAATGCGAAGCTTTTTTTAAAAATTTTGAAACAACCCTGAGCAATCTTGTTGCTGGTTCATGAGCCTTCAGCCATTTTATTCAGGTTTGAAGATTATCGCAAAATTTTCCAACCTTCTTCTGGTCACTGTCGGAGGGTTGGGAGGTGGGAGGCGGTGGTGCCACCAGCGGGTCGCCGGATTCACTGCCTGGGCCCTTCAGTGAAGCAGCGTCTTCAGAAGTTCACGATTGGGATCTTAATCTTAGAACCTTGTACTCGTGGAACTTGATGATCTTGCCCTTGCTGCTGCATGCCTCAGCAGGCTGCCTCCCAGCCATCGGCGATGGCACTGCAATAAATAGCGCCGATGCATTTTGCAATTTTTCAATAATGCATTTTAAGGAATGATTGAAATATGATCTGAAATGGTGGCAAAATTTTCAGTCACTAGTCCACTATGTTGGTTTATTGGTGTGCAGGGGACATCAAAAACCAGGTCATAAGTTGTGCCAAATTTTTTCCAGCCAAAATTTTACAAATTCTTCTTCGTACTCTTGCCACAGCTTAGCTGCTGCATAGGATGCAGTGGACTTGAAGTTCGCATTATGTCAGTCGTCAGATTTAATTGAATTTTCAGCGCTTTGTAAGACTTCCAGCCATCTGAGCGAAACATCCAAAAGACAGAAAGGCTAATCAAACCGGGCTGGCTGTGCTTGGGCTTCTTGAACTGGTGCTGCGCTGGGGGCTGACTTTGGGCCTGTCCGGAAGGCTGCGGCTGATGTTGGGCAAACGTGAAAGAGTCCAAACTGGCACTATGACTCAGCCGACTCGGCTCCACTCCTGCTGCAAATTCGTTATATATCACAGAAATCTATCAAAATATCAAAATCATATTTCATTTTATTTATTTATATATATATATATATATATATATATATATATCTATATATATATATATATATATATATATATATATCATAAAGGTAGTAGTGACCGATCATGAGGGCATGCTGCGCCTCCGGGAGCTCAGGCTGGGCGCCCTGAGGCAGCTCCTGGAGTAGAAAGACGGGCTGCGGGTTCTTGTTCACCGTCCCGGCCGAGGTGGGCTTGAACTGAACCAGGCCATCTGCAATCAGCCTGACCCCTTTCCTACCTTCTCATGGGCAGAAGTTGTTGAGATCCGCTGCTCTAGCGGACCCAAGCAAACAAAAGCTAATATATTCGGACAATTAGTGGAAGGTCTTTTCTCGTCCACGTTTTTGGCTGATTCACATTGTTTGAGCGGAATTTGGATGGATTTAGAGATATGAAAGGAGGAGAAAAAGAGGAAGTACCCTTGACAGCCTGTCGTAGGCCGACAGGGACACGGAGGATGTTCTCCTGGACCAGCTCCAGGGGCCCCGGGCGAGCGGCCAGCTTTTCATTCAGGCAGTCCGTGAGCCGACTGTGCTTCAGCTGACGCGTCTTCTCCAGGATACCCGGCTCAGTGCAGCCAGCATCTGCAATGAACAGTCATTTGACACAGGAAAACTCTATCACTGAGTCGCCCCAGGGCCAGGCCCAGGAATTGCTGGAGCTTGTTTTGTGCAAACAGCAGGGAGCAGAGTGCTTTTGCAGCAAAAATCAGTGAAATTGCGTTGCAGCTGTTTGACATTCAGCATTTCCAAATGTTTCAGGCTAAAAGGTCGAATTATTGTTCTGCTAAATGCTTCTAATTGTATGTGCAATAGAGAACGTTTAAAATATTTTCCCTTGTTGTGGCGACAGAACAGCTCGAAAATGGTTTGCAGTTTTCGTCACCTCAGTGGGATCTCGCAGTTTGTTTTCAACAATTTGGGCCTTTTCCAGCTTATTTCAATTTCTTCAACTTTCAGACATGAAAGATGTATTCTAACCCAGGAGAATGTGCTGGGAAACCAGCTCAGATCTATCCGGCCGCTGTTCGATCTTGTGCTTCAGCGTATCCCCCGTCTGAAACATTCCAATCCTCCTTTCACATTCAGTTGTCATTCGTATAAGGCTAATAAAAATTATTGTTTTTCTACGAAAGCATATGGGAAACAAGCCGAACCTGAGCCCGTTGCAGACGATTTCGCTGCTCCACAAAGCTCGGCGAAGTCCCAGCAGCTGCAAAAAACGTAATTTCGTTTTTTAAGCAAATTATTTTCTCCAACAGTTTCTTTTGTTGCAAATAATTTTCGTAATTTCCTCGAAGCGAATGCTATTACTATTGCAATTGCTATTGCGAAGACAAATTTGTTTTATCTTACTTGATTGTTGACGATGATTCTTTTCAGTTCATCTTCATTTCTGTGAGCTAGGTTTTCTGGGAGTGTTTTTGCGCAGCAAAAAACTGCTGCACTCCTTTGCCAAGTCTTTCTGTGCCTCTGCCTCTCTGTTTATGCCTCCCTAATAGCAGAGGGGGGCTGGCTCTGGGTGAAAAAGTCTGCCTGCAACACTTCGCGATTTGTTTTGCCTTCCCCTCGGGAAGCTTCCTGTTTTCACGTCAGCTGCCTCTCTTGTCCAGCTGCTACTCCTCACAACTGCAGTTGCAAAGCTGCTTCGTCATCCTGCTTTTGCACTTCAAATGCAAGCCTTGAGGAATCCTATCTATGCGCCCCCCTCAAATTCACAGGCCTAGTGACAGCCTGGGGGCAGAGGAATGTCGCAGGGCAATGAGCGATGTTGTTTTGCGCTCACAGCTGATGCGTCTCTCCTAGCTGAGAAGGCTTTGGAATGCCCCAAAGACTCTGGCTGAGGCCTCAGGGGTTTTTTTGTCAAGCGAGGGGCTCAGGTAGCCGTCAGGCAGGTTTTGCAAGAGCTCGGCCCCAGCCTACGCGTCCGTGGAAAAACGGTCTCAAAAACGGACGCCTGTTCATGTCCAAGCCATCTGGTTTGGAAAGACAGCCTTAGCTTCTCCTTTGGTGTGCATAAACAAACGCGGAGCTAGCTGGCTTTGGCCAGAGCCCAGCAATGGGCCATGTGCCCCACGCTGTTTGGCAGGAAATATAGAAGGCTGTAGAAGCTTGCAGAAAAACTACCCAGCCCCCCCTCCTCCTAGGAGCAATGAAGTTTTGAGTGGATTGCAAATGCCAGCGTGGGTGTGCGGCAGCTAATTCCGGGAAAGAGTCTGTGCGCCCCCCTTTCCGAGACTGGAAAAAAAAAGCGCCTCAAGAGGTCTAGTCAACACAAACGCCGCGCCAGCCTCTGGGGCTTCTGTCAGTGTGGGCAGAAAACGACTCTCCTCAGCTCAGCTGCTGTCTTACGCCAGATGTCTCTCTCTCTCTCTGCGCCATGCTAGATGGTAAAGAAAATCCAGTCTGGCCTACTGCACTTTGCAGGGAGAATCTGGCCAGACCCTTGGATGCAGCAAGAGGCGATAAAATGGCAGACACAGCCAGGAAGAACACAAGTGCCGCAAGTTTTTGGCAGCATTTTTCAGGCAAGTGTCTTCCATTCCAAACGGCCTATTTGAATGCTAAAATAGTGACGTCTAGCAAGGGAGGGACAAGGAGGGAATCTTTAGGCAGCCCCAGTCAATGTGAAGGTGTACCGTGAGAAGGCGGCGGCAGAGGAGGTGGTTGGTAGTGGAATGCGGGGAAGGAGTACTGCTGACTGCTGCTCTGCTGCTGGTGTCCTGGCGGGGCCTCCATGGCTGGAGCCTCCACCCAACGGCTGCAGCCATCCACAATCCCTTCTACATTCCCCACGCCACGACACTATTCCACAGAAACGTAAAGTGCCCAATTGCCCAATGAAGGCCAAGTTTTTGCCTTTTCCACCGCGGCGCGCCAAATCCTTCAGCCAAGGAAATGCAGTAGCAAATGCCTGGGGTTTCATCCAAAAATAAAAGGCGCATGTAAAGAAGAAAAATAAAAAAGAAAATGCTCAAAAACTGCTCCAGGACATCCTCCAGGGGGTGTCAAGGAATGAGACGAATGGGCTGTGAAGTTGGGTGTCGGGAGGCGCAGGGAGGGGGGAGCGTATGGAGGAAGAAGAGGGTAAACAAGCGTCAGGTGTCCCCGAGCGCCACCTGCTGCCATTGAGGAGACGGAGGGGCGGAGGAGGACGGAAACAGGGCGACGACAAAACATCCACTCTGCTATCCCGAGGCACAGCTGTCTTTGGAGCGAAAAAAGGGCCTGGAAAGCAACAGGCCTCCTGTCCTCAAGGCCTCCTCTATCTACACCTGCCCTAAAAAAGGCCTGCGCCATCCATCATCAAGGCCTTGGGGGGGAATTTTAGCTTGTCGAAAAATGGGAAGAAAAATGTGGTGGCTATTTTAGATGATGATGGCTGAGACGGTGTTGCTGCGGTTTTGGCAAGTTTTTTGACTTTCTGAAGAAATTACGCAAACAGCACAAAACTTCGTGCATAAATGAAAAAATTGGAGCCAGAGACGGCTCCATAAATGTTTAAAACATCTAATTACCACTTTGCTGTTTTGATTGAGAAAAAGGTTGATAAATTGTGTTATAATTTTTAAAACAAAATAAAGACGTTGCATGTTTTGATTTGCAAATGGTGAGACTTTCGAGAAACTTGCGGTATTTGGTTTTGAAAAAATTTATAAAAAATTTTTTTTCCATTAATATTTTTTTTTTAATTTTTTTTTAAAACAAAAAAAAATACAGTTTCTCTTGTCTAATTCAATTTTAAAATATTTTTACAACTGGTACAAGTGGAAAATTTTTTCACAGAGAAATGTACCCAAGAAATTTAATTAAATATTTTTAAATTTTTAATTTTTATATTAATATTTTCCCGAATACCCCGAATATTCCCGCTTGTCGACAACAAACCCGCACACACAATCTAATTACACAAAAAATTCGACTAAAAATTCCATCATTCGCATACCTGAAGCTCTAATATCGCACCATATCAATTATCATCTTTCTTTTCCCCTGCCCTATAATCTCAAGATCCCCGGGCCGATGATTGATGGGTCTGAGGTAGGCGAACGAAAAAAAAACGGCTAGAGCTCCACCCAGTAGGGTGCAGGGTGTCAGCTGCGTCGTGTGAAGCGTTTAGCACCAGCCACCTCCTCCCCGCCCCCCAAACTTCCTAGTTTTCAGCAAAAACGCTCTCAATGTGTGAAGTGTTTTCCTGTCACCTGACTCCCTCATGGCCCCCTCTCTGGCTGGGCACCCACACCTTGCATTGCCCCTCCGCTAGCACCCAACTCATTCTTATTGCCCTGCCCAGACCTGCTGCCTTCTCCAGACTCAAAAACTCATCCCAAAACCCCCCCACACCTTCTGTCTACCAAAATGCACCCAAAATTCCCGATCCCTTTGCTGCTGGCTTCCTCTACTGAGAGTCAGCAACAGCAACAGAATGCTACATCACCCCAGTCCCGCCTCCTCAACCCATCACATCCCCATAAAACCGCAACCCCAAAGCCCCAAAAAAAGATGAGAGCAGCAGCAAACAGCTGAGACGGCTAGGCAGCAGCTCCCCTCCTCGTCTGGGCTCGCGCACGGCGACGACAGGATGCATCCATCCTCCACGTAGGGGGGCGGCGGCGGAGGAGACATTGAATCTCACAGCCCTCCTCCTGCCACCTACGCGCTTACGCATACGCCAACAGCTGCTGCTGCTCTGCCGCCTCAGGGGGGCTGAAGGGAGGAGGCCTGTGCGAAGGAGCAGGCAGGCAGGCTCTCCCCCCCGGCCACCTCCTGGCACTCTTATGTCAATGTGCCCCTCCTCCCCGATTACCCAATCTCTGCCACCCCCCTCACCAACACCCTCCCACCAGCTACTTCCTTCCAGCACCTTTCCCTCCTCCCCTCCACATTCCCCACCCACCCTACCTGCCAACTTTCGCCCTCCTTCATCTCCAGCCTGGGGTCAATTGAGGGAATTTGGACAATCAGCAAATCATCAAATCTAAAGGGGCAGGATATTTGGCAATTTGGAGAGTATGAAACTTTCAAAAGTATCAAAGAAACACTCTACCAAAGGACCCAGCAAACTCAGCCCACAAAATGCAGCCTGAAACCTGCCCAGGCCTGAAAGCTCAGCAGGGGAACTCAGGGGCAGTTCCAGAGAAGAGAGCAAAAAGGAGGAAGTGAAGACGCGTAGAAGAGCCACCTGAGCCAGCTGTGTGGCCTTTGCCCTGGCTTAGGGCCAGCGAATGTTCTGCCTGGGCAGAGGACGCAACGGTTTCGAAGCAATGGCGGCCAATTTGCCGACCAGCCTGTGCTCCTCCACTTTACAATCCCCCCGCAGGCGCAGGGGCAGAAAAAAAGGGGGGAGCCAGCCGCCGTCGGTGACCTTAGGCGCGCCATTCGGGCAAAACAAGGCCCTACTCCCGACGTCTGTCGGCTTTCTTTTGGGAGGCGCAGGGATTGGCGCAACGGATGGGAGGCCCTAGCAGGCTGGGCTTTGAAGATCTTTGAGGTGCTCTTTCAGCAGACTCTCAGACTCATTCGTCCACCAGCTTAGTGGCTGGCTTGTCAATGGAAGGTGTCAGAAATTCAAGATGGCTGCGGTTCTCCTCTTTGCCATTGCTAAAGCTAAGAAGGAGGATCAAGATAGCCGCGATTCTCCACATCACCGGTGTCAAAACCTAAACCTACTATTCCGGACAAAATCTGATTGAAGTTCAGCAAAGGCTGAGTCCAGAAAAGGAGAGAGAAGTGGTGCTGGGAGGCAGCGAGAGAAGCGTAGTAGTACTCGGGCGTAACGGTGATAGTAAAGCAGCGGAGGCTTTGGTAGGAGAGGGGGGCTGAAGCTGCGCGAAGCTACCAGGGAGGCAGAAAGGAGGAGGCCTCCCCTCTCAGCTGCCCCTCCACTCATGGGCCGGTTCTAGGCCCCCCATCACCAGCAGCCCCAAGTGCCTCCTCCCTCATCTACTGCCTCCCGCCGTTCCCCCCCTCTCCTGCTGCAAACAAATAAATCCCCCCACCCCCTTCATTACTGTCCGTAGCCTCTCATCCACTCTCCAGTGGGCAATTAGGCAAGGGGCTAAGGGCATCCTGCTGCCTTTTGGCGATGTCCCTGAGGGACGGGGGAATGTTGCAGGTTTCGGCTGGCTTCTTAGAAGCGCTAGGAAAAGAGTATTCTAGAAGGGCCTAGAATCCTTCATGATTATGATACAAGAACAGCCTAGTGCCCTCAAAGAATCTGACTCACAGCATGGAGGTGTATTTGTTAATAATATACCTGTTGGTGGATGGACAAATCTTTCTCGAAGCTCACAGACAGTCACTATTTGACGCAAATGACGAAATTATCCATAAATCCCAGCTGCTAGACTTTCCTGAATCCTAGAAAAAGGCGCAGGAGGTGAGGGTTGCGCAAAAACTGGGGGGCCTCCAGGGCCACGGAAGTAGGGGCAGCTGGAAGGAGCTGCGCTGAAGTGGGGGGTGGAAGGCCGGTTCTCCCTGTTTGCTCTGATGATGCCTTACGATGAGGATGGGAGGGAAGACTGCTGCAGGCGGCTTTGTGGGCCTGGGGGGCAAGTGGCGCTTCAGAAGTCAGCCAGTCTTTGGCTCCGCTCCATACTTTGCTCCTGTTCACCTATCCGCTGGCTCTCGGAGTTGGAGCGCATTGGAATCGTTTTGTTTAGCGTCAAGCTTTTGTGGGCCACTGAAGCGAATGCTGGTTCTATTGATGGGAAACTATAACATGAGCAGCTACTGTCTTTCAGGCAACTGCGTAATTGGCTCGGCTAAGATGGGATTGTAAGCTGGCCAATTTTTTTCAACTAGGAATTTCAACCAGTCAAAGTTTCAGCTTTGACTGATCCAATTTCCAGACTTTTCCAGATCCAAACTTTTCCAGAGCGAAAATAGATGGCCACCTTGTCAGCTGAGTTAGAGGCAAGGAAAGAGTGCTTACAGGGAAGGATGCCCTGATGGACGAGCTGGAGGCGGGGCGGACGAAGCTGGAGTTTCACTTCCAGTGCTGCAAACATGTCCCAAGCTTGAGAGGGAAGGAATGAGGAAATAATAGACGAAGACTGAACCGCGCTTGTTGCGGCCCATTTTCTGCTGTATGCTGGCGTTGTCCACGCGTGGGGAGCCTTCCAGCGGGGCTGTGGCGCTGGAGACGAGCAGGAAATGGCGGCCTCTGCTCAGACCCAGCTCCGACATGCCCTGCAGCCAGATCAGCACTCATCTCCACGTCCAGGGGTGTTGACTCAAGTCTGAGGATCCAGGTCTCGCAATGCTTGTTTTATTAATATTTTCCTTCTCCATAGTAAACTGCTTCAAAGTTTGGAGAATCTTTGGTGCCCCTAAAACTTGCCACTAGCTGCCTTCTATTTAGCAGCCATTAGCTTGATAGAGCTTAACCGCTAGCGAAATGTTTTAGGCGCAATCCAGGCGATGCGTTTGAAGGCTTTTGTCAAGGGATGGCGTTTGGCAGTGTTTCGATCAATCTATTTACATCAAATGAGCAAAAAAGCGTTTTCCCATTTATTAGAATTGCTGGATAGCGCTGAGAGGCCAAAAAATTCTGACCAACCTTGACAACGCTAGGGGACACGGTGGAGGCGCGATCTCGACCGCACTTGGAGACAGCAGGTCTTAAATTTCCAGTGCCATGAGACAGGGAAGGCAGTGATATTGAAGACTGAATGGGTTGGATGGGGCCAAAAGAAGTATGGAGGATAGAGGATGCAACTTGATGGGTCTGAAGACGAGGGTGGGCGGTGGCGGCGCGGCGGGTGGGGGCTGCGATTTCAGGATCACCAGACGTGGCGCCGTGGAGCCGCTTCTTACTGCAGATAGATATACAGTTGAAGAACATCAGGTCAGGATTTCTGCTATTCTTTAACAATCGTGGAGCAAATAATCATTGTTTATCTACTGGAAGCAACTTGACGATGAAACGTGAGAGATAAGATTTCTTTGTGTTCATTTGTACTATAACTGATGGAACAGAGCACGTCAGTCTTCGTATCTCAGTGCGTTGAATTTCTAACTCAAAGCCTTCCATTCCCCTGATGTCCATCAACCACTTTTACCATTGAATCATCCTCTGAACAGCGTCCAAATTCAAACCTGCAGGGATGAAAACGGTGGCCTGATTTCCCGCTGCCGCCATGCTGGTGGTGTCTGCCGGAGAGTGTCTAAGGGCCTAGACGGGGAAGGCGGCTGAAGTTGTCCTGTTCCTGCTACACCAATGAGGCCAGTACATATAAGGAAAAGGGTCTGAGTTGGGTGGGGACGGGAGGGGTGGGGGGTTGGTTTTTTCCCCGCCCCGCCTATCGTAGTGCCTGGGCCCCTTTTGGACGGCTGCCCAGCCTGTTTCGCTTCCGCTCGGGACTCGGGGCAGGTAGAACAAGTGGGTAATATTCTTTTCTTATTTTTTTCTCTTTATAAGGGGGGGAGAGAAATGGGGTGAGGGGCCTTGTCTACATTCCACTTGTAAAGGCTAAGGTCGTCCAAATTGTAAAGGCTAAGGTCGTGGTACATCTGGTGCCCTCCGTCCCCTCTACCGAAATTTTTTCCCTGACTTTTCCCTGACATTTTTCACCCCCTACATGGTATGTGTGTGCGCCATGAACCCCCCCCCCCCCATTCCCAGCATACATGTAATATGAACAAGTAAAGGATTCTCGAATTACACAGGAAAGGAAATTTTGTGAATGGCTTAACCTACCTCATTCTGCTGCGTTTTCGGATAGAAGAGCTTTATTATCAGCTATATATTTGCGATGATTATTGAAACATCGAATGCTTGAATTCTGGATATTCCCTGTTGTTATTTACAAATTCGCCTTTACATACGGTTGATAGGGACACAAAGATTGCAAAGTTCTAAAATTTTAAATTTTTATTGCAAAGTTCAATTCAAAGCATATATAGAGAGAGGACCCATAAGGAAATTTTTCATCCTCTTTGGAATCAAATACAAATCTTTTCAAAACTATTTCACTAGTTTAAAATAAATTTTTGGGGACCGTTAACATTTTTTTAACATTTCTTTGTGCCAACATTATTTTAATCATTTCTCTTTGAATATTTCTCTTTTTTGCAATTTGAGTCTCAGTGGCCAGATCTGCTCAACAATATTTCTCCAGCAGGCATCCTTCTTTCCTCTACAACTCGAGTACACAGCAGCAGCAGAATTCTGACTCTCCACAGCAGCAAAGCCTAGAGAGAGATAGACTGAGGGACAAAAGATTTCTACAGGCATTGCAGGGCATTGCAGTTCAAGCAGCGATTATGTGCGTGGAATGAGGGGTATTTGGGTACTATTCACATGAGTCCTTTCTGGAGTAGGGGATATTTTAAAGGGGTTGGGGTAAAGGGATGGATTGGGAGGGAACAAAGAGAGAGTGCAAAATCCTAGTCTGAGGCTCTCAGCTGCTCATTGGCTCCGGCGGACTTCGTCGACCGCTCTCCTCCGGTGTGCCCAGCTCATGCCTGCAATCCGCTGAGTTATAGGCTTCCAGTTGCATTTCCAGTTGCTCTTGGATGGAAAAATTGAAATTGATCAGCATCACGGAGTCTTGATGTTTCGGCATAAAGGGGGCTATTGGAAAATCTTTAGAAGTTGATGATTTCATCTACAGCTCTACAGCTGACAAAAAGAATATAATTATAAGAGGTACTGCAATAAATCAACTATATCTCTATTTCAATCGGTTTTCCAAGTTTTATGCTATCTCTGCTTCAATAGATCGCCCTCCTGGTCCATATGCTGGCAAGCAATCAGGCCAACATCAGCCTCAACTATGCGGGCACTAAGGGCCAACAGGGAAGCGTGGAGGAGGGGCGGCGGGAGCGGCGGTTCGCTGGTATCCAGCGGTGAGGTGCTTTCCGCACTGCCGGCCTCCGCCTTCCCTCCGGCCTCCGGCCACTCGGCGGACCAGAGGGCCAGGACGTGGTGCAGGAACTCGTACTGCTCCGGCGTCTGGATCATGCCGCCCCTCCAAACATCAATTCTCTTATGTCCCTTCAGGCCTTGAAGTAGGGAGGCAGGGCACCGATCCAGGCGCATCTGACAGACGATGCCGAGGATGTCCACCATGTTCTCCTCCCGCAGCTGCCACATCCCGATGTAGCTCCCGATGAAGCAGCCCGTTCGTCCTGGAGGATGGGGGGCTGGGTGAGGTTGGGGATTGAAAGAAGTGGGGAGGAAAAAGAAAGAAGGAAGAGGAATAGCGTGGGGGGTGGCGGTTTCCGCGATTTTTTCAACAAGTTAGATCTCGACAAAGACACAATATTTTGATAAATTTCTGATAAAATATTGCTACTTTTGATAAAATTTCAAAAAAATATTTTGTCATTGTGGAGATATAGCTGGTTTAAAAAATCGCAAAAACCGGCTCCCCCCTCGGTAGGAGGGGAGATAGAGGGGGAACCGATGCCAGCACTGCAGTGTACGACCACGGGACCGACAGTTTTGCCCGACTCTCGCTGTCGCGTTCGCTCCTCGTCCACCTTCAACAGAGCCTGGCTATGTTTCAGTTCACAATGGCTAGTCTTTAGGTCTTTAGGCGAAGCAATTGTTGTAATGCAAAAGTATCTACTGCAAATTCGAAAACAGCGGCAGATTTGTCGGCCCAGCCAGCCAGGAGAAAAGGGTCGGCAAAAAACCTCGTTGGCCATGTGCAGCAGCTGCAGAGCAGTGCTGGGCGGTGCCCTTCCATCCGGCCAGCCCGTGAACCAGAAGTGCTTCACGTGCCTCAGCTCGTTGTCTTTCTAGAAACACCAGCCTCTCTTCACTCCAGCTGTTGGTGTTTTGGGGGCTGAAACTCAAGTGGGGTTGAGGTGGGTGGGTGTACCTGTAGGATGAGATCTCGGAGGTAGTAGCCGTTGCGAGCGACTGTGTTAACGACCATCACGTGGATGCGTCCGTAGTCGCCCTCTCGGACTGGGAGGTAGTTCTCGCATTTCACCTGCCAAACCACCATACTCATTCTAAGGCCCTATACTGCCCAGCTTGGTGTTTCAGAACTAAGTATAGTCTAGGCTAAATGAGCTAGGAATTAATCCGTCTAAGCACAATACAGAACTGTTGGTACATGATAAAATAATGTGAATACCCGATGCTTTTCTCGCAGCTTGGTCATCATCACAATGGCCGGCGTTCTCTCCGCCCAGACCAATCGCCAGAAGTCCTCCACCTTCAAACCCCCTTTGCTCTCCAAATCATCCTCCATCGCCAGGAGTGGCCCCCAACCGTGTGCGCCAGCGGGCCCTGGGTGGCGATGAAGGTTTTCTCCTCCCCATCATAGCCCTGAAGATAGGATGTTGGTGGATCAGACAAGGGTGGGGCTTGAAAAGTGGGGGAACTCGAATGTAGTTGGCGTTGATGTAGGTGGAGGCTGGGTCGCCAGCCACAGAAGGTAGACGAACAAGGGAGCCGGCATTCGGCCAGATGCTCTTGTAGCGATTCTTCACACTCACCCCCGGCAAGTCCAGCTTGCTGGGGTGATTCAGCGGAATGTCCTGCAGCGCCAGTTATTACGCATAGGCAAAGCTGAGCAGCAGAGGAATCCCAAATCTCTCATTTGGCTTCCACATTCGGAGCCTAAAGGCGCCATTTTGGGCTTCTCTGGCCCATGCATATAGCTGGCTTAGAGTCCCAAGAGGGCAAAGGCAGACTCACAATGAACTCGGTGTGCAGGCTCTTGGGGTCGAGGACGGAGGCGCTGAGCTGTCTGCGGGTCATCCGGCTCCCGGCCGAAGAGAGGTACTCCACGGCCGAGCTGGACAGGGGGGGGGATTAGAAGGTGAGGCTGGGAAGGGAGGAGGCTGGGCAACCATTCTTTGGGCGGAGATCCGTCCAGGAAGGCAGAGGAGCCGGCCTCACTGCTGCCTGCCGTGCTGAGATCGATGGTCAGCGAGGCGTTGGAGCCGCGCCGTTCCAGAAGACCTTTTGCCTGCAAGGGTCCTCACACTCCCTCCTCTGGCCTAGTTTGGGCAAAGACTCAAGGCAACTCTGGGGTAGATGTATTGGGATAGAGGGGGGGTGAGAATTTAGCCCGCTTGGTTGGCATTGTTGACGTTCCAAGGTTATGAAGGGAGAAATAAGAGGCTTACATTGAGAGCAATTTTAATGTAAAAGTACACCCCACCAACCCATCAGCCCATCAGCCTGGGCATCTGGGAGAAGGAGGGTGGAGTCTAGAAGGAATGGGAGCTAGCCCACCTTGACGCGTTGGACGGGTTCGAGGACGAGCATGCTGGAGAGCCGTTCCATGCTCGGCTGCTCTCGGCTCACCGGGCTCGTTTCGATCTGTCAAAGTCGACCTTTCAGATGGAGAGGTGCAACTAGCAGAAGGAAGAGACCTTGAGCGGGGGCATGTGGAAGGAGGGCTGCTTGGCTGGCAGTGGTTCCAGTGGGGAGCCGGCCTTCCGCCGCCGTTTGATGATCACATAGACCTGCAGATTGCACCTGCTCTTTCTTTGTGGCTCCAAACACCTGCCCACCCCCCCTCTTCCCCCTGTCAGGGAAGTCAAGAGGAGCATGAGAGGAGGAAGAGTTTTCGTGGTCAGCATAGCAAAGCTTGTGGACATTATTCGACTCTCAGACCTGTCTGGGGACACAGACTGGCATCATGGAGGTGAACTTATGCTGCCATGAGAACGAGCCTCTGCCAAGAAGGGTTGGGAGCAACTGGGGTTGTTGAAATAGGGGGTCACCGGTCGAGGCTTCTTGAAGGTGCAGCGTTTGAGCGGAGGCAGAGGCAGCGAGACCATTCTTCTGCTATTCTTCACTTTACTTCCCAGCACTCTTGGTTGCCCTGAAAGCTTCTAGAGCAGCTGCAAATCAGCTCCCCACCTCCGTTGGCTGAATGCCCCCTCGCGGTCTGTCCCGTTTTTCTCAGAACTATCTAGATTCGAGTCTGACCCTTAGCCCAACTGTTTTCAACCTTTTCCTCTCTTCATCCCCTAGGCCACCCAACCGATGGCCAAAAACTGAACCGGAGGCTGACTTCAGCCCGCCGCTCTATCAAGGGCCCATTCAGGTCTGGTGAAAAGCTTCTGCGCTACTTGTGGGCGGGCAGCGCGAGGGAAATGGAGGACATTAGCGTGGGTGGCGATGGAATGAGGGAGTAGGAGCGAGAGGGGCTTCTCCGTTTCACTGCACCCCCTCTTTAGCCCCCTGATTTGCCCTCTCCCATCCCCTCATTCTCCTAACCCCCCACGCGTAGGCGGCAACTCAGCTCATTCTTTCCTCCCTTCACCTTCCGGCTCTCCCTAAGCAAATGCTTGCCCCCCTCTCAAATACCCCGCAAGCGCCTAAGGGTCATTATTGAACGGGGAGGAAATGACAACATGCAAAATAGCATGTTAGAATAAGTCAGCAGAGATTAGTATTTAGCTTAAGAGGCACTTTTTAAGAGCAGCAAGAATCGGCCGGACATAAATTTTTTAACCCCCCTTTTTTATTGCAGATTCTGAATCCCCATACAATTTTATGTATCTCCACCAATTTTGGGCGAAAAATACTGAAAATTGGGATCGCTACAGCTCCAAACGTGAAGGGAAGTCAAAAATTTGCCAAAATTTGAGTTTTAGCAAGTTGAACTTACATTTCTGGCAATTTCTAGGTATTTTACCCTCAAAATACTAGCATTATGGGTATCGATCGAAAGCTAACAATCTTCCCGACCTGCCTGTGCCCTTGGTTTGTTCCCAATATGCACCTGAATCGAAAAAACCTTAACTAACTAGCTGATTACCAAAATCTGAATTTTTCCATTTTTGTCAAAACATGCCATTTTCATGCCCTCAACTTACCTATTCGGGTAAAATACTATCATTTTTTAAATTCTCGTGTAATTTTGGTCTAGAAAATGATGAGAAATCTTTCAAAAAGAGATGTACCAAAGGAAAAAAAATCACTTTTGTAAGCCACAGTCAAGAATGGCCCCATGTTATAACATAGGGCACTTTGGCGAAGGTGCAATTTTTGTACTAAAAAACTTCCTGCTCTTCTGTAGATCTATATTTCTCAATTTCCTTTTGTGAACTTACTTATCTAGGTCTTTTGCAAATATTTATGAAGAAAAAACATTAGGTTTCACTTGGCAATTTTGGAAAAAGACCCAAAAATCGAAGACAGGTCAAGAATTGGCCCTATGCTACAACATAGGCAAAAAATGACCAAAAAATTTTTGGTCTTGAATTTTGATTCCAATGACCTAAATCGATACTGCTGCCTCATATACACCAGAAAATGTCATTTTTGTGACCCATTTTGATGAATTTTTTAATTTGGTATTTACATTTTTTTCTCACAGAGTTACCCTAAGCTGAGCATAAAAACCCAATGTATGAAATTTCGAAATTCATCAAAATGGGTCACAAAAATGACATTTTCTGGTGTATATGAGGCAGCAGTATCGATTTAGGCCATTGGAATCAAAATTCAAGACCAAAAATTTTTCGGTCATTTTTTTGCCTATGTTGTAGCATAGGGCCAATTCTTGACCTGTCTTCGATTTTTGGGTCTTTTTTCAAAATTTCCAAGTGAAACCCAATGTTTTTTCTTCATAAATATTTGCAAAAGGCCTAGATAAGTAAGTTCACAAAAGGGAATTGAGAAATATTGATCTACGGAAGAGCAGGAAGTTTTTTAGTACAAAAATTGCACCTTCGCCAAAGTGCCCTATGTTATAACATGGGGCCATTCTTGACTGTGGCTTACAAAAGTGATTTTTTTTCCTTTGGTACATCTCTTTTTGAAAGATTTCTCATCATTTTCTAGACCAAAATTACACGAGAATTTAAAAAATGATAGTCATTTACCCGAATAGGTAAGTTGAGGGCATGAAAATGGCATGTTTTGACAAAAATGGAAAAATTCAGATTTTGGTAATCAGCTAGTTAGTTAAGGTTTTTTCGATTCAGGTGCGTATTGGGAACAAACCAAGGGCACAGGTAGGTCGGGAAGATTGTTAGCTTTCGATCGATACCCATAATGCTAGTATTTTGAGTGTAAAATACCTAGAAATTGCCAGAAATGTAAGTTCAACTTGCTAAAACTCAAATTTTGGCAAATTTTTGACTTCCCTTCACGTTTGGAGCTGTAGCGATCCCAATTTTCAGTATTTTTCGCCCAAAATTGGTGGAGATACATAAAATTGTATGGGGATTCAGAATCTGCAATAAAAAAAGGGGGTCAAAAAATTTATGTCCGGCCCCCCTTGTAGGATTCGTGTTACTACCAAAAACCGGGTCTTAAAATAGGAGCAAAACTTGGGTGCGAAATTTTCCAAAGTCCTTGCGCCAAATATGCATCATTTTTTTCACAAAAGGGGTTGGCTATAAAGAGCTGTTTAATTGAAAAGTTAAAGAAGCCACTTTTGGCAAACCCCAGTTAGACAGACGTCAACATGTTATTAGCTGAACGCTATCTTTGAAACACAAGCCATCTGCTTTGCACTCAGTCAACAGCCTCACAATCTGCCCCTTTGAAGCTTTCAAAAATACGAGGGTTCCCTGAATCGGTCCAATCCCTCCCTCTTCTTTGCCAAACAATTGAGTCTCCTTCTTCTGAAAGGGCTGTGTGGGCGGAGGGTGCAAAAAAAATCCCCAGGGCCCATAAAAGAATTGGACATGTGGGAATGCTGGCGCTCCAATTGGGCCTCTCCAAGACTCCCACGGCTAGTGAATTGGAGGGGAGGAGGGCTGTCGAAATGATTGCCTTTGGGGGGCGTGGGTGGGTGGCCCCTAATAAGAGGCGCCTCCCTGTGAAAGGGCAGCCTTAGAAGAAGAGGCTTCTGGAGGACTAGGGCTTCCGGTAGAGAAGAAGTGAGGGAGGGGCTCTAAGAAGCCCGCCGCTCCCTCCCACGCAGACAGGAAGACAAGAAGCCCGCACACACACAGCCCCCCGGCCACAACTACTCACCCGCCCAAAAGAAGCCCCCCCCCTTCTTCAGACTCAGCCATTAGGGCTTGGAAATACTGGGCCCCCGCTTTTTAAGCTGGTCAATAAAAAGTCCTCTATTTGTGTGGGCGGCTAATAGGAGATTGTTTCAACTTTCAATGAAAGCTATTGTTTCAGGAGAACTTACTAATGGGGTATTTTTTTGAAAGGATTTAGAATTTGGTGACAATTTTTTCAAATATTTTGATAATGCGCACGTAAAGTTTCACGTTTTTATGAAGTTTATGAAGTTTATGAAGTTTCACGTAAAGGCCAATGTAATGGGCAGTTCAACTAGGATTTAACCAAACAATTTTCTGCCAAAACTGACAAACTTTCAGAAAAACTGACGGGATTGTAGAAATGTCATTTGGGGTCATTTGAATTTGAAAACACAGTTTGTCTGTTTTTAATATTTAGGAGATATTACAACCTGAATAAAAAGCTAATTTTAACTGCTTAATTAGCTATTTCTTGCGAAACTCCTTAACACGCATTTCATTTTTTGTTCCTTTTGCTTCTAGCTGTCATTGTACTGAAGGAAAAAA
This sequence comes from Ptycholaimellus sp. GST1_10, assembly GCA_030248095.1. Taxonomy (NCBI): domain Eukaryota; kingdom Metazoa; phylum Nematoda; class Chromadorea; order Chromadorida; family Chromadoridae; genus Ptycholaimellus; species Ptycholaimellus sp. GST1_10. Next base: position 16,370 of record JASANA010010980.1, on the reverse strand, counting down.
CACAATTTCTGCTATCCTGAATCGCACTCATGAACACAATGAGCTTTTGACCAAACCACTGTTTTCAGTTGTTTTTAAAATATTCGCAACGATAAGTCTTTTGGGTGTTCAAGGAAGTTTAAGCGTTGATAAAAATTTGCAAAAAAAACATAGCGAAGCAACAAAATGGAAAAATCTTAAAGCCTTTATTCCAGAACAAGTGTTAAGTCTGTTTATTCACGCGAATTCATGTTCGTCGTAAGAAAAAATTTATCTAAGTGAGTTCAAAAACAATTCTGCCGGGAAAAGCTTAAAAACAGAAATGAGGAAATTTTACCCTGGTTCAGAAACTGAGGCGTGCTAAATATGGGCGTGGTCCTTCTTTAGATTCATTTGAGCCGGGGGGGGGGTCTGATGACGCAAATGAAGCCATTCTTGAAAGCCTACATTGTTCTGACCTTCTAATTGGAGGCCTTCTAATTGGCCTTTCCGCCCTCCATCTTGTTATCACGTCAAATGTTCACTTCCGCTTGCCGTGTAGCTTTATTTCAATTCGTTTGAATATTAGTCACCAAAAAATGCGCTTCGAGCTTTCAGTTAATCCTGTTTTCGTGGTTAAAAACACATGTTAGGGCTGCAGCAAATTTCTAGTGAAAAATATTGTGAAATAAAATATTGCAGTTGCATAGTTGTTTTTCTCATGACAGGCCTAATTTTCGCAGGAAATTGGCTTTTTTTTAGTCGAATTAACTATATCAGCTGATCCCAAATGATTTTAATAATTCCTCAGAAGGTCGCACAAAAAGACAGATAATGGCTGTCATGCCATTATTCATCATAGACACCATCACTGTCATCTTTTCTGACCCTAGTTTTCTCTCACTACTACCTTTCTTCCCACCCTGAAGCTCAAAACTTAATTCACCGCGCTCTTTAAACAACTGTTCCTAAACGAAGAACTACCTGTTTTTCAAAACACACCATTCAATCATTCAGTCTTTCAAAAGCAATCAAGCAAATTGACGACACAATCATTGTGTATGCCAGACAATCAACATAATAGGAAAAACAATTCAGCTTCATTCATTTCTTCACAGCCTTTCATGCTGCCTTGCCCCTCCCTCTTCTTCCAAAGACCTCATAATTTATCAAGGAAACCCACCGCCTCCTTCAAACGAAGACTGCAGGATTGCCATTACATCATAGGAGTTGGCAAAAAATGCCCTGCTGGTGCTCTCTGCTGTCCCTTTCTGCTCCCATAAAACGTGCTTTGGCGCAAAGCTTCATATTTGGCTATGGGCAGCAGATTGGTGCGAAGGTGTGCACCTCCCTCATCCCCCCCCATTGACGTCAGCCAATCTGGTCCCGTGACCTTCCCTCTCCCCTCCCGCCAGCCCCCCCCCCTCCTTTCGCCTATGCATGGATATTCACAGCAAGGCCTTGCCCATTGAAATTGCCTCCCGGAGCGGCGCATTGAAAAAGGAGGCCGTCATCTATTGAGATCTCCGCGTTGCTGGCGGCAACCCTTCGTCTGCCGCCTCGCTCCAGAGGAGACTGCTCGATGGGCAAAAACTTTGCATCGACTAAAAAGGCATTCTGGGAGCTGGTGCAAAGTTGCCTTCCCTAATCGCAAAAAGGGGATGACGCAAATGCTGGCAGAGAAAGCGAAAAAAGTAGCTGCTTCAAATAAGCAGCAGAAAAGTAAGACCTGTTTAAGGTTTTAAAAGTGGCAAGAATTTAGACGGTTAAAAATTAAAAATGCAAGTTTCCAGCATTGGATCAAAGAAAACTTAGATTTCTTACGCTATTTGGAAATTGCCATTCGTTGACTGCCAAACGAGCATGTTCAGTTACTGTTTTTTGTCGCAAATTGACCAGAAAGCTCAGCCACATGAAGTCAGACTGAGGAAATTCATCTTCAGAAAACTTTAAAACGAGTCGGTTTCGTGACGTTTCGTTCAGGAGGCGGTCGTCAAATGAACTCCCTAATAGCTAATCTGTTCTATCAGATAGTTCCTTAGTTTTGAACTTCTAATAATTCCCGACGTTTAATTTTTTTTTCTAGGCAGGTCGAAGAAGAGCAAAAATGGCTCACAGAGACTGCCAGCAGGGCGCAGAAGGCCACGCAGGTGCCCAGCAGTGCGTAGGCCCAGTGCCTGCTGAAGTCGAAGAGGTTGTCCTCCCCGCTGTACGCCGCCTCCATCGCCAGCGAGGCCCTCTGCAAACTTATTCTCTCCTTGCCCCGTACCATGCCTAACACAATCCAGCAATATTCGATTTGGACTTTAGCTAGGTTCTTTAGCTAGCTAGGTTAGCTAGCTTAGATTTTTACCTAGGTAGTAAAAAAGTTGCCAACAATAGCCCCAGCAGATCAAGGAGTAAGATTGTATTAGATTAGTATTTACAATAATTATTATTATAATATATTATATGATAGAAGACTTCATTCCTAATACTTCAGTAGCAGATGCCCCACAACTTCAGTCTAAGCTTAGAGAGGTAAATATAGTCCATGTGCAGCTGAACCCGTCGACAGGGAAAAACATTAGTCAAGCTACTTTGATAAGCTCCAAGACCTACGCCTACTTGATAAAGCCAAATAGTTCGCCTAGTTTCAGGGGCTGGGTGCACCTTGTGCCATGGGGTTTGGGCGAGGTCCCGCGGCGGTCGCCGCAGCATCTCCGGTGCCAGGGCCAGCTTCATGGCTCAGTCATTCAGGGAACTGCATCTGAGCGCAGACATGGGGGACCCGCATCCAGCCTACCAGGCTCTCTGGCTCTGTAGACTGCAACACGGGAGAGGGGTAAGTGGGAGGCGCAAGAGTCTAGCAGGCGGCAGGTGTGGGCTGGACAGCAGGCTTGCTCATACCTACCCAAAGAGCAGCGGGCCTTGCGAAGTTTGGATGTTGCTCAGCGGATGATGGGAAGGAAAAAGGGCATTGACTGTTGGAGGCTCACAGCTGTTTGCGGGGAAGAAAGGAAAGATCGATGCAGGAGAATGGGGGCATTGAGCTGGCTGCCAAGCTACCGTTTCAGGAGCTTCCAAAGTTTCGGTATGGTGGTTGTTTAGCTATAGAATAAAAGTGAGGATTTTGGTTTTGCAAAACACATTTCTGATTTATTTGAAATTTGTGAATCATTTAAAATATATAGTCTGCGGCAAATGAAGTAAAAAATGACACACGTTCTATTCTTTTTGATAGATACAGAAAGGGAGTGAAACAGGAGCCGTATTATGACGATCACGCACGCAAGACCTACCTCATCCTTTCCCGCAGAAAAAAGTGGCCAAATACCTAAAATTTCAACCAATAGAACGCGACTAACAGTTGATTTCAGTTCGACAATATCACTAACTCCATACCACTGAGGTTATGGCATAACGAGCTCAGCCCAAAATTGCCAATCGAAAACTTGGGCAGCTGGTTGTGGCTCCAGAAAAGCAAGAAGTCAAATGCCAGCAGTCTAATTAGCCTCATCAACAGCGCAACAGCACCTCATCAGGCCAAAAAGCTCCGAAAACCAAATCTACTCCCTTTTCTTCAGCACCTTTCAATTACCTATGACAGCGGAGGGCGTAATCAGGTGATCAAGGCAGAGGAGGACGCGTCACATGACGTATTTCCAGAAGGGGGGGGGGGTTTCCTAGAAAGGAGGATGGGGGGGTCGCGGGATGAACGGTGCAAGTGGAGCCCTGTCTTTGACAAGCGGAGTGAGCGAAAAAGAGGAAGGCGAGGGTGGGAGGGGCGCTCTCATTCACAGAGCCCTCCAGCCCGGCTAATGCCGAGCGCGCGTTGCCTATGCCTGCACATTCTCTACCCGCTGAATGGAAGGACGGGCAGGGGGGGGGCTTGAGTCTACAGATCGATCGTGCTCCGCCCACGCGAAACTCCCAGCCTCTGCTCTTCCCCCTCCTTTCCCGCTGTCCTCTTCCGCTACGCCAGCTCTTTTCCACCCCCTTTCTCTCCCTTTCCCCTCAGCCTCTCTCTTCCAAGCGCTTGGCAGGGCCCTACTTTTGCCCCGTCGCCCCCCCCCCCCCTCTTTCGCTTGCCATGACACCGAGGCACCTGATGAATGCCCTCCAGCGCGAAGATTGGAGGGCCGGGGGTTGGGGGGGGGGGGGTGTGGATTTGCGAGGGCAAACGAAAGCGGGGGCGGAGGGGGGATCTAGGGATTTGCAGCCAGGCGCGCTTATCCCCAAGCGGAATGCCGTCATGTTGCGCGGCCTTTTGGCCTGGCTCATGGGGGCCTGTTCGCTGGTTGGTGCCAGGTACGAAGCGTAACATTCGGCGAAACATGACATGGGCGGAAATGGAGAGGATCACAGGACAGACGCGAAAGAAGAGGTGACAGCCGTAGTGGGAATAGTTTTGATATCCGTTTCATGGGGGACAGCGCATGCCGAAGCAAATGCAACATGGAATGCTCAAAGGTGAGGAAAGACAAGCATTGGTAAGAACGGATAAACAGTTTGCGTGGGAATGAAAAACGGAGCAATGTTTATCCTACTAATGATACTGATTTATCCTACTAAAAAGAGACTTTATCCTACGACAGAGCAGATAAATTTTCAACAGTCGGACAGATAAAACAGCATAGCACTTTTAAAAAACTTGGTTAGAATCGACGATTTTGAACAGAAAGTATTTCAGAAAATGCAATTTTGACGAACAATTTCAAGTTATGGCAAAGAATGACAGGATATGAAATGACAGTTCAACCAGCATACCACACGCACATGATGCACCGACAAATAAAAAGTAGACATAGTGTAGAATATTTTTTGAAAGTAGCCTGGCAACACCTCACGAAGGAAGAAACTCGCAAAAAGCATCCTATGCTCAGACTTTGGTGGTTGAAAACTTTCCCGGCAAACTTTTGGCCTACTCCTGACGTTTTTCAGCATCCAGACGAGGATCTACGTCCGTAAGTGCTTCCACGTAGCCGCCTGCCAAAAGGCATCAAAATCAAATAGAATACGAATGCGGCAACTGAAAATATTGAATAAAAAGGTTTTTTAAAAAGCCATAAAACTTAAAAGCGATAGCGATGTTTGCCTGGAATTTCAGCCCACGACTGGACTTGTCCAGAGGCGCAGCAGTAGTAGATGGCTCCTGTGAATTTGGAAATAGAGCGTTTGAGCTAGGGGAAATTGAGGTCTCGGGAAATACCTCCGATGACGTAAATAACTGCCACCAGGTAGAACACCAGACGCCATTCCCAGACATTGCTCTGAAAAGTCATCTAATAAATTCGAAAAGTTATCTAATAAATTCATTTCTCTAAGTCAATGGAAGGAGTGGACTGTTGCAGTTACTTTGAAAATTCATCGGATTTTTCAATGAAACATAGCTTAGCAGAGCTGAGACAACAAACAAAAAGGCAGGGGAAGGATACCTTGTCCGTTACAAACAGGCCGACAAGGGCTGGTGAGATGATGCCAGGCAGGGTAGCCACCGTGTTGGACACCCCCATCAGCACGCTCGCATACTGCAACAGTCTTTCCGGCTCAATTAACACCTCAATCTAGGCGTGTCAATTTACAGTATTATGCATTCCTTATTCCAATTTCAGCTATTTTGATACCCAGGATGCACAAATTGTTCTGGATCAGGTCGACAATCTACAGCAACTTGATGGGCGTGGCAATTTTGCCTATTTGAGAAGCACAGGAATTGCTCGATGACTGAAAGGCCCTGAAAGTATTGCGAACTTGGGGAGCAATGTCTAGATGGTTGACGGCAAAGCCGGCCCAGGCCAGTCCGCCCACGCCCACCGCCAGGGTGATGAGAAGCATCGTCAGACCGGACGTGCCCACGTGCAGGCTCAGGAACAGCAGCACTGCCTGTGCCCCGAACGCTGAAATTTTTTGCAGTTTTTTTAAATTTAAAAAAAATTAAAATAATGAGAAATTTTGAAACTTAAAAAATTTTTCAGTCGGCTGGTTTGCTTGTGACAGTTTTATGAAACTCTGCCAATTGAATCCGTTAACTTGCTTATCTGGTCAATTGACTGAAGCTGAAATTACTCCAGCAAATATGGCAAAATCTTTAAGTTATATTTTTGTCTCTCAGTCGGTGTAATGATTGTGACAACGATTTTAATTTTTTGTTTTAATAAGAAGTTGACAAAAATTCAGTTTCGGACCGTCAGTTACCGATCTATCTCACGAAACAAACGCTTTTCCTGAGCAATCCTAGTTGCAAGGATAATCGGCGAAAACTTTGCCTTACTGTTTTGCTAAGCCCTAATTTGTTCCTCTTACTGTTGCAAATGAGCTGTGCATGCATAGAGAGGAGGCAAAGAAAATGTGAGGCACCAAAACAGACGAAGGCTTTGCGAACCCTCCCGGTGTCCAGGCGACGTCGCTCTCTTAGATAGTCCGCCAGCTGTCCGCCCGCAATCACCACTGTCCCCATCACTGCGTACGGCAGCGCCGTCACCAACCCCGTCTTAAAACACTTCTTGATGCTGTCAGTTAAATTCTATTAATAATTAGCAAATAATTAGTTAACACAATTAGCTAAAAATAGGTTAAAAAATTGGAAAATAAATAAAATGGTAAAAAATAGGTTTTTTACCTATTTTTACCTAATTTTGTTACCTAATTATTTGCCTAATTTTTTTGCATCCGCCAGTCTAAAGTCTGATAGGCATAGGAAAATTGAGCAGCCAGGCACCTTCTGCATCTTGTAGTGTATCTGGGCGTGGACAAAGGTGGGCAGATAGGTGAGCATGGTGTAGAAGCCCCAGTTTTCCGCCGTGTGTGCTGCCACAATCGCCCACACTGCCTTTGAGCGCAGCAACTCCCGCCACGGCGTCCCCAGCTCCTACAATCACTCGCCTGTTCCTATACACTACTGGGATGTTTCGTAATTCCTCAAAGCCTAACCTCCAGCATTCGAAAACTAATAAAAATCCAAAATAAATCCAAAATAAAGACATTGTGCTCAAAGGGAATTTTTCATGCTTTTAAGAAATCAAGACAGGTTGGAGGCTTCAGCAACTTTAGCAACCCTAGAATCCTTCCGTCAACAGGTCAACAACATCGTGCAAGCATAGATGTGTAGATATATCCAAGGTGCGAGCATGCTCACAAAAGAAGCTTGAACTCGTTAATTGCACCTGAATTTCGGCGATCGGCTGTCCAAGGTCGTCCTGCTTCTCGCGACGATTCTGCCTACACACCGGCCTGCTCTACAAGCACACAGGGCACTGCCAGCACTGAGGCACACAAGGACAACATCGGAAGGAGGATAGGATGGTGGCTGTGTGCTTGAAGGCCAACCTGAATCTGGCCAGGCGCAAAGCCGATGGAGCGCTGGATGTAGGCGACCTCCTCGGGGCTGGCGCGAGGATCCGAGGCCGGAGTTTCCGCCACCGTCTGCCACCACAGCACGAACCAGCCCAGTGCCAGCAGGCCTTACAAGATGGCCGATTTTTCGGAGATGCACAGCCACTACTTTTGCCAAACTCGAGGCCTTTCTCATTTCGACTGGAAACTAGCCGCAATCCCTATCCATCTGCAGAACAGCTGAAACTCTAGTCAAGCCATTAAATTTTAGTTGCCAGCCTAAATAACATTTTCTGCTCCAGAATGCCTTCTCTACCTTTCAGAATTCATAAAAGAATTCAAAGTGAAAGCGAAAAATGATGCAAAAAATTCCAAATGAAATTAAAAAATTAAAAATTTCAAAGTTCAAAGTGAAAATTTCTAAATTCACAGTGAAAATTTCTAAATGCAAAGTGAAATTTTCAAAAATTTCAAGTAAACGGTTAAAAATTCTAAGTGAAAAGTTTAAAATGCAAAGTGAAATTTTCAAAAATTTCAAGTAAACGGCTCGAAATTCTAAGTGAAAAGTTTAAAATTCAAAGTGAAAAAGTCAAAGTTCAAAGTTAGAAATTCAAAATTGAAGGCAGCTGGCTCACCGAAGACGTAGAAGATGCTGGGCCAGCCGGCGGCCTTGCCGAGCTGGGCGGAAAGAGGCATGGAGACGAAGGTGCCGAAGTAGGAGCCGGCAAAGGCCAACGTCGCCAGCTTCGTCTTCTCCATCGGCGGGGCCCAGTGACGCCAGACCGCATGGATGGCCGGATACGTCACGCCCTCAAAGAAAGAAAGATACACTTGAAATTGCCATTGAAGCCATTTGAAAGTCCTCTGAGGCTTCGAATTTATGAAACCTTCGAATTTCGAAATTTCAAAAGCATAATCCTTCTGATGATGCCGCATAGCATGGTTTAATTTTCCAGAAGAGCCATAAAAACATTTTTGACCATAGCAGCTTCTCTTATGACCCTCAGACCGTCTTCTATGACCATATGGGCCGCATCTGCCTTTATGCTTCAAGATGCCTCGATATCACACTGGGGACACTGGCCATTCGCAGGCCCCTCAAGGATAGCCAAAAAGGCCAACCTCAGCCAGTCCCTCCAGCACTCGCAGGCCAATCAGCACCGGCGCTCCCAGGTGTGCCAGCGGCGGCGTGAGAAGCGTGAGCAGCGCCGTGGCACCCACGCCCAGGCCGAAGACGCGAACGCCGCCCTTCCTTGCGGCCAGCCACCCGCCTGAAAGAGCTCATTAGGGGTCCTATCCTCATTTCTGCTAGGTCAGAAACCTGGCAGCTGGGACAGCAGGTAGCCGTAGAAGAAGGCCGACAGGACGATGCCCTCCGTGAAGCTGTCCCAGGCAGCAAACTCGCCACCATCCTGCAATGAAGCCTAGTCTAACGGGCTGAGTTTCGGTGCTCATTTGATATCGCTGGAAATCAACTCTACTGCTTGTCCCAAAAAAGAACCTTTTCACAGGTGATTTTATTTTATTTATCGATTTTATCTAGGCGATTTTATCGAATTGAACCAAATAGTTGCAAGAATGTTTGCCGGGAGACTGGAAGAGAATGGGGAACAGGATTCTGGGCGTCCTTTTTGGCGGTCATGAAGAGGACGGCGATGGAGAGGTTGGCACGAAGGGCGTAGATGTTGAAGAAGCCGAAGAAGGCCAGCAACGCCACCACGTGACGTCGCCCTAGCCGCCTGGCAAATAAACGGAAGGTCATATCTTTTTGCAATCAAATTGGGGCTGCTGAAATCCGCCTATGCTGACTGGTTGAAACATCAGGCGACTGAGACCAGCTGGTCGTTGACTGATTTTGTTCTTTTTTTTCTGTTTAATAATTTCGTTTAATTTTTTCCTTCCAAAAATTGTTGGCAAAAGGTGCATTCCGTTCAGTGATCCGTATGCAAAGAGCCAGAACATTACTAGAAGTTGGTCAACGCTCTGCAACAATATGATGGACATCAGCTTGGTCATCTGCAAGGGGAGAAAATTCCAGCCAACTATAGCCCTGAGCCCAAGTTCCCTGGGCTTGAAAAACGTTTAAAAAACTTGACTGAAGAGAGAAATGAACCAGGAGGCCTTCGCAAGGCCTTGGCCCGGGCGCAGTTCGCCATCCGAAGGAGTCGTGGCTCCGTAGGGCGTGGAGGCGCCTGCAAATTTTGATTGCAATTGCTGCTGTGGAATAGCAGAGCCAGAATGCACCGGATGGGCCGCCTGCCTCGGTGAGAATCTCGCGACTCTCGCTTTGGGTCGCCATTCTGGTAGCCTCCTCAGAGCATGCTGCCTCTGCAATATATGAGTCATTGGATAGACAGGCTTTCGCGCCATCTCGGGAGTATACTTCTTGTAATTGCTCAAATCTTTGAAAAACCAAAAATGTTCAAAAATTTAAAAAAAATTGTCATTTGAGCAGTTTTGGCGGAAGCGCTTTTTATTATGGACCAAAGCGCAATTTTTGGAAAAAGGGCAACAAGTTTTGGATTTATAGCTGAATGCTAAACTGGGAGGCCGATATTGCCCATTGGGAGGCCATTTAGGCGGCAGGGTCAGTCCGAAGGGTGCAGCCCATGTGTCGAGCTACAAGCTCTATTGATCGGCGGTCCGGGCGCCGGGTCAACTGCGCAGTTTCCTCAATCCACTTCCAGACTCCTTCAGATGTCTTCGAGCACTCTTGGAACACCTTCAGTCCTTCCGTCTTTGGCTCCAGGGCTAAGAAGGAGAAAAGTGCAAGGAAACCATTTGCAAGGCTATAGATATCGAGCAACGTTTTAGTGGATATGCTAAAGTTGACAGGCACTCACTCAATAAATGACACTGAATTTTTCTGCTCCTAATTGGCAAGTTTATTGTATTATTTACGAATACTTCGGATTTTTATCGTAAAGCTCAGCCTGAGTCAGAAATATGAGCAGACAAAATTTGAAACAAATACCTGTGCTCGCTCTTGCGGTTGGCTTTCAGTATCTGCGCATTTTACGTGTTTCTACCTGGCTCCTTGTCATTTCAGTGGAAAATTAACAACATTTTCCGTCTCATATTGGTAATCTTAAAAGTGGAAGAAATACTATACTAAAGCGCGAGCGGAAGCTCAAGCGGAGTGTTAGCGTATTTCATATTTTGAAGCGTGCTCAAAAAGCATGCCCATCGATTGGGTAGATATGAATGCCGTATTTAAGGATGGTTCGTTGTTCTTCTCCAGTCAACGTAAGCATGTACATTGTGCAATCCTCAAAACTCTGTTAAGTAGTCAGAAAATTGGCCTACTGAGTACAATCAAACTAGCACTCAATTTTCAAAAAGTTAATAAAGTGGAGCTTGCTGGAGTGAATGAGCAATATCCTGTATTAAACTTTAAACCTAAATAAAGATGGAAGAATACTTTCCATATGACTTCCCTTTACAATCAACAAGTTCCAATCATATGCCCAATATAATCACAGCCGCGCCACCATTCAGAGGCCCAATTGAGGATCATTGAGGCATGGAAACAGGTCTTCAGCTGCCCTCCTTTGCTTTCTGTATGGCCTAATGGTTCAAAAAGTCCGGAGAATAATGGCCCCGAAGCAAAAGTAACGTCCCGAGGAATCAGGCACATGCCCCGAAAGCGGGTCCTATAAAAGGCAGAAAGGAGGGAAAGCAATCGACATTGCTCTCGCCAACATGCACACCACGCTGAACCTGCTCCTGCTTTGCCTGGGTAGCCTGTGTCAGCTGGACGTTAAGGTGAATGTGGGTAAAATTGAAGCTCCCTTTTAGGGCTTGCCGTTGCCCAGGATGTTCACAACCCATCTCCTTGGCTCTGGACGCCAGGTAACCATTGTCAGAATTATATTTGAAAACTGAGGAAGAACTGAGGAACTGAGGAGGAACTCAATTTGAAAACGTTTCTAGCACATTTTTATGTCCGCAAATTCCTGGGTGCAGGAATGTTTGTGTTTGAGCTAGGAACTACCGTTTTTGAATGAAAAGTGTGCCAGTTGTCTTAAAATGGCCTAGATTGGCCCCTTGCCAATTGCTAAACTTTTTGACCATGGAGGATGATGCCAGTATCATTAACCAAAGCTGGTATCATCGCCCATGTCCTGACAGTAGGCTTAAGTTTGAGTGAATCTTTCAGACGGCTGGCGGGCGATAAGCGGCGGCGGACGGCGTCTTCATCGACGTCCAACCACCATTCCCAAGCCTCAGCCCAGCCCGGATTTCCTTCGCCTCCCCCTTCCAGAACTCGCTGAAGGCTAGCTGCTGTTTCCCTCAGCAGTCTATAGTTTTGCTTAGTAGGCTCAGAGTTGAGAGCAAATTGACGGATCCGCGATATTGAGCAATTATTAGAAAATGTAGTTTTCTGGAATGTAATAAAAATGATGATGAAAAAGCCTGCAGATGAGTTGGCGGAGAACCCGCACCTGGGCAACCCGATGATCCCGGAGTGGGAGAAGTGCCGGCCGGGGGACCGGGACTCCCCGGACATGGAGGCCATCTGCAAGGATTGGCAGGCCAAGGGATTCTGTCGCTCCAATCCTCGTGGCATGTGGCACTGCTGTGCTACCTGCCAATCTGGTCAGCTAGCTTGAAGCTGGGAGCAAATGAAAAAGACTGAGATTTGTGGTTCATTTAGCAGAGAAGGAAAAAATAGCTTGAGAGTAATTATAATGGAAAATAAATTTTATTGATTTTTGCACAAAATCTAAAATGTTTACAATGAAGCAGTAATTTTGTGATGCAATAACTTGTTTGGTTGCAGAGTGGGGAGATCGCGGGATGATGTAACGGCGCCCTGTAATTGCCTAATGATATCAATCATATGATACAGATTGTCGACCCTTAATATTTATTTCCAACACATGACGTAGAAATGAAGATTTTATAAAAGTGTTACAAGAAAACCCCTTAAAAATAGTATCTATGCAAAAAATAAATAACTTTGAAAAGCTTCACTTATCTATTATTTCTAGTACTTTCGCCAAAAAAAGAGTAAAGCTATTTATCTCTCAAAAAGCCCCGAGTACAAACAAAGCGTGAGTTTGGGGAGCAAAGTTGCAAGGCAACAAACAGTCCGAGAACTCCTTTATCGGAGTGTGCCGTTGAAGTTGAAAATAAAGTCAGCCATAACGATTTTCAAATTGCTCACTGCTCATATTATCAAGTTCGGCTGTGGGGATGGTAAAACCTCAGCCTCCCCATAGCTAGAAGCTATTTTAGGAGAGTAAGTGAGGCAGTATGCAGGCACTCTTTTATTCGATGACTGGCAAAGCTTGTGCTTTGTTAATGATACTAGTGATGTGTGCTTTGTCAACGAGACCAGGTCGTAGAAGTAGGCCAAGATAGCAATCCTTCGCCTCAGCCGTGGTTATGGGTTTTCCTGCAACGGGCAGGGTTGGCAAGGGGCCGCCGCCAACCTGCTGGTGCGTGCACCTGTTTGGTGCAATTGCCAGCTGCCACTGCTGGGCTCAGTCAGTGATAACCTGTAGGGCGTGGTGGGACCTGCAGAGCCTGGGGGATTTGGACATGGGGGGCCTGTAGGGCGTGGGGGATTTGGCCTTGGAAGACCTGTAGGGTGTGAGGGACCTGCAGGGCGTAGGGTTGTCATAGTTGTGCGTATTTTCATTCCACAGTCTTCTGCAAGGTCTTGTCACCGTGCCAGCGCCACTTAGGAGGCAGCAGAGGATGATGACCTTCTTTCGACTGCTCTCCAATCAGCTGGCCTCAGTTCGAGTGCCAGCCCTCTGTAAAAGCAGCCTCCCCAAAGCCCTCGCCAAAGCTGCCCACCCCCCGCCAAAATGAAGCTCCAATCCGCGGCTGTATCCAAAGACCTGGATCAGATCCTAGCGGAGGCTGTCTCCAAAATGGAGAAGATCCTCCTGGAGGCCATGGTTCTCGCCAAAAGGACCGTCCAGCCAGCTCGACGCAGAAGAACCGCCGCCAAACTTTCTGTCCAGCCAGGAGCCAGCTCTTCCCCTTCACCGCAGGTTTCTGAAGCAATATGGGTTTTGCTGCAGTGCATGAATCTATCAATTGAAGGCTAGATACACGAGCTGAGACCAAATGTAACCTCTGAATCAGTGCAAACCAAAACATGTTTTGTAACCTCTTTAATGCAATGACGAATTTTTATGGGCCTTATTCATGGCATTGGATGGTAATCCTGAAACTTAGTGAACCGAACTTAACAGACCGTACGAATCGTGAAAGAAGAAGGCGAATTGGTGGCTGAGATAGACCTGCATGGTGTTCGCGCGAAGGAAGCCATTCCCTACCTCAACCGCATCATCACTCCAACGAAGCAGAACAAGGTTTTAATTTCTGATGCACAAAATTTTGATTTGCGCTTTTTTATGAACTGCTTACTGCTGCTGAAACTAATTACATTAGTATGTGTTGTTTCTCACATGAGGACATATCTGTTATTTTAAATTAAAAACAAGGCAATATTGGCTATCGCAAATAGGTGCACGGCCTGTTTTAAACTACCCTTTGACTGCAGCACGATATGAAGTTTCAACTCATCAAAAGTTGAATTTCGACACCAGTTTTCAACTCATCAATGGTATGAATGTGTGGCATAAGAGTTAACGTTTGAACCTTTTTTGGTTAGCACAAGCTACTATTATAAGAAACAAAATTTAAGCTCAATATTTTTGACCGCGGAGCGGCCCGAAGGGCCGCTCCGCGGTCTAGAGAGGTTACTCAACTTTTGTCCTCATATATATATATGTATATATATATAGGTATCTGGAAGTGCTGGGCACGGGCGAATTCTCAACGGATCTGGACATACTTTTTTTTTCCTGAAAGCTATAATGTGCCGGTGCCGGACAATTAGAAACATTATTTTCCTGAGTAGGAAAAAGTTTTTCCCGAAAATTACCAATTTCCTCTGTAGCATCTGAACGGCTGAGAATTGCACACAAGACTTGAGTTTTTTTGTTCACAAGTCGTAGATAGCGGTTCCAAATCTGTGCTTACTTTTGAAAATGGTTGAGAAACCACAGACTTACCCTCTTGAGTGACAAACTTTCATGCACTGCAATAGCATCAATAATCAGTAACAGATGAACGGCTGAGATTTTAACAGAAGACCTGAGTTTTTTTGTTCACAAGTCGTAGATAGCGGTTCCAAATCTGTGTTTACTTTTGAAAATGGTTGAGAAACCACAGACTTACCCTCTTGAGTGACAAACTTTCATGCACTGCAATAGCATCAATAATCAGTAACAGATGAACGGCTGAGATTTGAAAAGAAGACTTGAGTTTTTTTGTTCACAAGTCGTATATAGCGGTTCCAAATCTGTGCTTACTTTTGAAAATGGTTGAGAAACCACATACTTTTCCTTTTGAGATGCAATGTTCACCCTCACAGCAGAAATTTTCCTTAAAATTAGGATATTGCTACTTGTGAAGGTGCAAGCGCTCCGCGGTCACCTATTGCGCTTTGCGCCATATACTTGTTTATAAATCCACCAGGTTTAACAAAGACTTCTCTGCGCCAATAGGAGCGAGGACAAAATAACATTCCAAAATTTACAGGGGGGGAGGCCTTTTCCGTACACCTAACTTTAAAAATTTATTTCTCCAGCCCACAATAAGTTAGAGAGTTGAAAATTGGTATGGAAGTAGGTCCAACCCTCCTGCGTTTACATAAAAATTTGCGGCTCAATTCATTTGGTAGAACTTGAGAAACAGTCAATTTTGTAAGGTCACTCAAAAATCGATGCAACGCGACAGTGAAATTTTTTTTCACCTGATTTGAGGCTTGATTTCTCAGCTTCATCAAATCCGTTTGAGCCCAAAATATCACACAATTTAGTCCTAAGTGTCCTTAACTTACATATAAATTTTTGTCTCTCTAGGTGCTCCCTGTGGTGAGAAACAGCCTTCGGAGTACACCACACTTTTCCCCCTTTCCTATGGTTAAGGGCCAGTCCAGCGGGAGAATACTATGAAATTATGGAAAAAATAAAAAGGTTGTTTTACTTTGAAAACTGTTTCTCGACATAGGTAGCACATAGAGAGATAAAAATTTATATGTAAGTTAAGGACACTTAGGACTAAATTGTGTAAAATTTTGGGCTCAAACGGATTTGATGGGGCTGAGAAATACAGCCTCAAAGTCAGGTGAAAAAAAATTTACTGTCGCGTTGCATCGATTTTTGAGTGACCTTACAAAATTGACTGTTTCTCAAGTTCTTCTTAATGAAATGAGCCGCAAATTTTTATGTAAACGCAGGAGGGTTGGACCTACTTTCATACCAATTTTCAACTCTCTAACTTATTGTGGGCTGGAGAAATAAATTTTTAAAGTTAGGTGTACGGAAAAGGCCTCCCCCCCCTGTATAGATCCTTGAAAAAAATTTCAACATTTAATTAAAACTATTTAAAGTGAATTAAATTTTGGCTGTAAATCCTTTTTTAAACTACCAGTTGGGCTTGCGCGAGCGGAGCGTTAGCGGAGCGGAAGCGCCAAGCCCCTCTTATCGAGCAACACAACTTAATGCAGCTTTCCCAAAGTTTGCCAGGCTGTAGCTCGTCACACAGACGTCGGAGAGCGCTGCAAATAGGCTCATTCGACGCGCCGTGGTCGAATTGTGGGGGGTCCTCCTTTGACAAAAAATTTTTAGAGCAATATTAAAAAAGTTATTTCAAAAAAACTTTTTTAAAAAAATGTCCGGTGTCCGGGCGCACACCGACCGTCCGTCCGACCGTCCGTCCGCACCTTTGCAGACACTTTGGCAGCCTCTGGGGCTGGGATCTCAACGGTTCTAGGGTAAATCGGGCCAAAAAAGTGTCAAGGCACCTCTATTTTGGGCATTTTCCGCGTTTTTTTAGGTCGAAACATCAACTTTTTGGGTAAAAATTCAGTTTTTTGGGGTTTTTTGCATGTTTTTCAATTCCAGCTCTATATTTATGCTTTTTACAGGGTTTTTCGCCAAAATAACAGCGCCATATAGGTAATTTTGAACGTAGATTACGATGGTGGCACCCGTTTGCTTCTACTTTGTCTCCTTGGGCTTGCACGAGGCCGTGGTGAACGAGCAGGTCATCATCAACTTCACTTTACT